>CM046310.1:21898728-22072511 GCA_025267735.1 Mactra quadrangularis | reverse complement strand
GGATAGCGAGGGCCTCGATTTTGCGTATAAGCGGTCCCCCATATGAAAATTCTGCACTATTGCCTTCATAGCTGTCTGACCCCCTTAAAACAGGCTTTTGGGGCTTAGATCCACCTAAGACCCTGAGGAAACTTACATTTGGACCCGCTGGGACCTTTTTAGGCCAAAACTGGAGAAAAAAAAATTTCATGAAATTTTGAACTTTGCGACAGGTCCGCGTATGCAGAAAATTCAATAAATTGCAAATTTTGGTGCGGAGGATTCAGAGTCGCCAAAAGGGCCGGTTGGTGGGTGGGGTTGGTTGGTGAAGTCAAATCGGTCAAGGAAACGCGCATAACCGGGGTTCACAAGTCAAACGGGAAAGCATGAGGCCAGGTAATGTTTCTCAATGGTTTCCTACTGTAATTAACAGGGATACTCAGTTCTATTCATCTCAGAGGTGTGAAAGCCCAGCCAGGCATGCATTTGCGCGCTATATCCGTTGGAGATGGATCGGAACCGCCTATGAAATCCCCACTTTTGGCCTGGAAATGCCCCGGGATGACAATGTCATTGTCTCCCGGGGCATTTCCAGGCCAAAAGTGGGGATTTCATAGGCTTTTATTTTAAGCCTGGCCTAAAACTGTACTTGTTGGACAGGTGCGCGTAGGCAGAAAATGTCAGTTTTTGAGCGAAAAACTTAGCGTCACGAAACCGCCCCAAGGATGATGGGGTCTGTTCGGGCGGTCGAGTCGGTCAAGGTAACGCGCACATCTGGGGTCCTAAAGGGGCGCGGATAGCGGGGGCCTCCATTTTGCGTTTCAGGGGTCCCAAATATGAACATTCTGCACTATTGCCTTCAGAGCTGTCTGACCCCCTTAAAACAGGTTTTTGGGGCTAAGGTCCACCTAAGACGCTGAGGAAACTTACATTCGGACCCGCTGGGACCTTCTTAGGCCAAAACTGGAGAAATTTTTTTTTCGTGAAATTTTGAAATTTGCGACAGGTCCGCGTATGCAGAAAATGTCAGTTTTTGAGCGAAAAACTTAGCGTCACGAAACCGCCCCAAGGATGATGGGGTCTGTTCAGGGGGTCAAGTCGGTCAAGGTAAAGCGCGTAACCGGGGTCCTAAAGTGGTGCGGATCGCGGGGGCCTCGATTTTGCGCATATGCGGTCCCCCATTTGAAAATTCTGCACTATTGCCTTCATAGCTGTCTGACCCCCTTAAAACAGGTTTTTGGGGCTTAGATCCACCTAAGACGCTGAGGAAACTTACATTCGGACCCGCTGGGACCTTCTTAGGCCAAAACTGGAGAAATTTTTTTTTCGTGAAATTTTGAACTTTGCGACAGGTCCGCGTATGCAGAAAATGTCAGTTTTTGAGCGAAAAACTTAGCGTCACGAAACCGCCCCAAGGATGATGGGGTCTGTTCGGGGGGTCAAGTCGGTCAAGGTAAAGCGCGTAACCGGGGTCCTAAAACGGTGCGGATAGCGAGGGCCTCGATTTTGCGTATAAGCGGTCCCCCATATGAAAATTCTGCACTATTGCCTTCATAGCTGTCTGACCCCCTTAAAACAGGCTTTTGGGGCTTAGATCCACCTAAGACCCTGAGGAAACTTACATTTGGACCCGCTGGGACCTTTTTAGGCCAAAACTGGAGAAAAAAAAATTTCATGAAATTTTGAACTTTGCGACAGGTCCGCGTATGCAGAAAATTCAATAAATTGCAAATTTTGGTGCGGAGGATTCAGAGTCGCCAAAAGGGCCGGTTGGTGGGTGGGGTTGGTTGGTGAAGTCAAATCGGTCAAGGAAACGCGCATAACCGGGGTTCACAAGTCAAACGGGAAAGCATGAGGCCAGGTAATGTTTCTCAATGGTTTCCTACTGTAATTAACAGGGATACTCAGTTCTATTCATCTCAGAGGTGTGAAAGCCCAGCCAGGCATGCATTTGCGCGCTATATCCGTTGGAGATGGATCGGAACCGCCTATGAAATCCCCACTTTTGGCCTGGAAATGCCCCGGGATGACAATGTCATTGTCTCCCGGGGCATTTCCAGGCCAAAAGTGGGGATTTCATAGGCTTTTATTTTAAGCCTGGCCTAAAACTGTACTTGTTGGACAGGTGCGCGTAGGCAGAAAATGTCAGTTTTTGAGCGAAAAACTTAGCGTCACGAAACCGCCCCAAGGATGATGGGGTCTGTTCGGGCGGTCGAGTCGGTCAAGGTAACGCGCACATCTGGGGTCCTAAAGGGGCGCGGATAGCGGGGGCCTCCATTTTGCGTTTCAGGGGTCCCAAATATGAACATTCTGCACTATTGCCTTCAGAGCTGTCTGACCCCCTTAAAACAGGTTTTTGGGGCTAAGGTCCACCTAAGACGCTGAGGAAACTTACATTCGGACCCGCTGGGACCTTCTTAGGCCAAAACTGGAGAAATTTTTTTTTCGTGAAATTTTGAAATTTGCGACAGGTCCGCGTATGCAGAAAATGTCAGTTTTTGAGCGAAAAACTTAGCGTCACGAAACCGCCCCAAGGATGATGGGGTCTGTTCAGGGGGTCAAGTCGGTCAAGGTAAAGCGCGTAACCGGGGTCCTAAAGTGGTGCGGATCGCGGGGGCCTCGATTTTGCGCATATGCGGTCCCCCATTTGAAAATTCTGCACTATTGCCTTCATAGCTGTCTGACCCCCTTAAAACAGGTTTTTGGGGCTTAGATCCACCTAAGACGCTGAGGAAACTTACATTCGGACCCGCTGGGACCTTCTTAGGCCAAAACTGGAGAAATTTTTTTTTCGTGAAATTTTGAACTTTGCGACAGGTCCGCGTATGCAGAAAATGTCAGTTTTTGAGCGAAAAACTTAGCGTCACGAAACCGCCCCAAGGATGATGGGGTCTGTTCGGGGGGTCAAGTCGGTCAAGGTAAAGCGCGTAACCGGGGTCCTAAAACGGTGCGGATAGCGAGGGCCTCGATTTTGCGTATAAGCGGTCCCCCATATGAAAATTCTGCACTATTGCCTTCATAGCTGTCTGACCCCCTTAAAACAGGCTTTTGGGGCTTAGATCCACCTAAGACCCTGAGGAAACTTACATTTGGACCCGCTGGGACCTTTTTAGGCCAAAACTGGAGAAAAAAAAAATTTCATGAAATTTTGAACTTTGCGACAGGTCCGCGTATGCAGAAAATTCAATAAATTGCAAATTTTGGTGCGGAGGATTCAGAGTCGCCAAAAGGGCCGGTTGGTGGGTGGGGTTGGTTGGTGAAGTCAAATCGGTCAAGGAAACGCGCATAACCGGGGTTCACAAGTCAAACGGGAAAGCATGAGGCCAGGTAATGTTTCTCAATGGTTTCCTACTGTAATTAACAGGGATACTCAGTTCTATTCATCTCAGAGGTGTGAAAGCCCAGCCAGGCATGCATTTGCGCGCTATATCCGTTGGAGATGGATCGGAACCGCCTATGAAATCCCCACTTTTGGCCTGGAAATGCCCCGGGATGACAATGTCATTGTCTCCCGGGGCATTTCCAGGCCAAAAGTGGGGATTTCATAGGCTTTTATTTTAAGCCTGGCCTAAAACTGTACTTGTTGGACAGGTGCGCGTAGGCAGAAAATGTCAGTTTTTGAGCGAAAAACTTAGCGTCACGAAACCGCCCCAAGGATGATGGGGTCTGTTCGGGCGGTCGAGTCGGTCAAGGTAACGCGCACATCTGGGGTCCTAAAGGGGCGCGGATAGCGGGGGCCTCCATTTTGCGTTTCAGGGGTCCCAAATATGAACATTCTGCACTATTGCCTTCAGAGCTGTCTGACCCCCTTAAAACAGGTTTTTGGGGCTAAGGTTCACCTAAGACGCTGAGGAAACTTACATTCGGACCCGCTGGGACCTTCTTAGGCCAAAACTGGAGAAATTTTTTTTTCGTGAAATTTTGAAATTTGCGACAGGTCCGCGTATGCAGAAAATGTCAGTTTTTGAGCGAAAAACTTAGCGTCACGAAACCGCCCCAAGGATGATGGGGTCTGTTCAGGGGGTCAAGTCGGTCAAGGTAAAGCGCGTAACCGGGGTCCTAAAGTGGTGCGGATCGCGGGGGCCTCGATTTTGCGCATATGCGGTCCCCCGTTTGAAAATTCTGCACTATTGCCTTCATAGCTGTCTGACCCCCTTAAAACAGGTTTTTGGGGCTTAGATCCACCTAAGACGCTGAGGAAACTTACATTCGGACCCGCTGGGACCTTCTTAGGCCAAAACTGGAGAAATTTTTTTTTCGTGAAATTTTGAACTTTGCGACAGGTCCGCGTATGCAGAAAATGTCAGTTTTTGAGCGAAAAACTTAGCGTCACGAAACCGCCCCAAGGATGATGGGGTCTGTTCGGGGGGTCAAGTCGGTCAAGGTAAAGCGCGTAACCGGGGTCCTAAAACGGTGCGGATAGCGAGGGCCTCGATTTTGCGTATAAGCGGTCCCCCATATGAAAATTCTGCACTATTGCCTTCATAGCTGTCTGACCCCCTTAAAACAGGCTTTTGGGGCTTAGATCCACCTAAGACCCTGAGG
Organism: Mactra quadrangularis; assembly: GCA_025267735.1. Taxonomy (NCBI): domain Eukaryota; kingdom Metazoa; phylum Mollusca; class Bivalvia; order Venerida; family Mactridae; genus Mactra; species Mactra quadrangularis. The sequence continues at coordinate 22,067,987 of CM046310.1, read as the reverse complement.
AAACTTACATTTGGACCCGCTGGGACCTTTTTAGGCCAAAACTGGAGAAAAAAAAATTTCATGAAATTTTGAACTTTGCGACAGGTCCGCGTATGCAGAAAATTCAATAAATTGCAAATTTTGGTGCGGAGGATTCAGAGTCGCCAAAAGGGCCGGTTGGTGGGTGGGGTTGGTTGGTGAAGTCAAATCGGTCAAGGAAACGCGCATAACCGGGGTTCACAAGTCAAACGGGAAAGCATGAGGCCAGGTAATGTTTCTCAATGGTTTCCTACTGTAATTAACAGGGATACTCAGTTCTATTCATCTCAGAGGTGTGAAAGCCCAGCCAGGCATGCATTTGCGCGCTATATCCGTTGGAGATGGATCGGAACCGCCTATGAAATCCCCACTTTTGGCCTGGAAATGCCCCGGGATGACAATGTCATTGTCTCCCGGGGCATTTCCAGGCCAAAAGTGGGGATTTCATAGGCTTTTATTTTAAGCCTGGCCTAAAACTGTACTTGTTGGACAGGTGCGCGTAGGCAGAAAATGTCAGTTTTTGAGCGAAAAACTTAGCGTCACGAAACCGCCCCAAGGATGATGGGGTCTGTTCGGGCGGTCGAGTCGGTCAAGGTAACGCGCACATCTGGGGTCCTAAAGGGGCGCGGATAGCGGGGGCCTCCATTTTGCGTTTCAGGGGTCCCAAATATGAACATTCTGCACTATTGCCTTCAGAGCTGTCTGACCCCCTTAAAACAGGTTTTTGGGGCTAAGGTCCACCTAAGACGCTGAGGAAACTTACATTCGGACCCGCTGGGACCTTCTTAGGCCAAAACTGGAGAATTTTTTTTTTCGTGAAATTTTGAAATTTGCGACAGGTCCGCGTATGCAGAAAATGTCAGTTTTTGAGCGAAAAACTTAGCGTCACGAAACCGCCCCAAGGATGATGGGGTCTGTTCAGGGGGTCAAGTCGGTCAAGGTAAAGCGCGTAACCGGGGTCCTAAAGTGGTGCGGATCGCGGGGGCCTCGATTTTGCGCATATGCGGTCCCCCATTTGAAAATTCTGCACTATTGCCTTCATAGCTGTCTGACCCCCTTAAAACAGGTTTTTGGGGCTTAGATCCACCTAAGACGCTGAGGAAACTTACATTCGGACCCGCTGGGACCTTCTTAGGCCAAAACTGGAGAAATTTTTTTTTCGTGAAATTTTGAACTTTGCGACAGGTCCGCGTATGCAGAAAATGTCAGTTTTTGAGCGAAAAACTTAGCGTCACGAAACCACCCCAAGGATGATGGGGTCTGTTCGGGGGGTCAAGTCGGTCAAGGTAAAGCGCGTAACCGGGGTCCTAAAACGGTGCGGATAGCGAGGGCCTCGATTTTGCGTATAAGCGGTCCCCCATATGAAAATTCTGCACTATTGCCTTCATAGCTGTCTGACACCCTTAAAACAGGCTTTTGGGGCTTAGATCCACCTAAGACCCTGAGGAAACTTACATTTGGACCCGCTGGGACCTTTTTAGGCCAAAACTGGAGAAAAAAAAATTTCATAAAATTTTGAACTTTGCGACAGGTCCGCGTATGCAGAAGTTTCAATAAATTGCAAATTTTGGTGCGGAGGATTCAGAGTCGCCAAAAGGGCCGGTTGGTGGGTGGGGTTGGTTGGTGAAGTCAAATCGGTCAAGGAAACGCGCATAACCGGGGTTCACAAGTCAAACGGGAAAGCATGAGGCCAGGTAATGTTTCTCAATGGTTTCCTACTGTAATTAACAGGGATACTCAGTTCTATTCATCTCAGAGGTGTGAAAGCCCAGCCAGGCATGCATTTGCACGCTATATCCGTTGGAGATGGATCGGAACCGCCTATGAAATCCCCACTTTTGGCCTGGAAATGCCCCGGGATGACAATGTCATTGTCTCCCGGGGCATTTCCAGGCCAAAAGTGGGGATTTCATAGGCTTTTATTTTAAGCCTGGCCTAAAACTGTACTTGTTGGACAGGTGCGCGTAGGCAGAAAATGTCAGTTTTTGAGCGAAAAACTTAGCGTCACGAAACCGCCCCAAGGATGATGGGGTCTGTTCGGGCGGTCGAGTCGGTCAAGGTAACGCGCACATCTGGGGTCCTAAAGGGGCGCGGATAGCGGGGGCCTCCATTTTGCGTTTCAGGGGTCCCAAATATGAACATTCTGCACTATTGCCTTCAGAGCTGTCTGACCCCCTTAAAACAGGTTTTTGGGGCTAAGGTCCACCTAAGACGCTGAGGAAACTTACATTCGGACCCGCTGGGACCTTCTTAGGCCAAAACTGGAGAAATTTTTTTTTCGTGAAATTTTGAAATTTGCGACAGGTCCGCGTATGCAGAAAATGTCAGTTTTTGAGCGAAAAACTTAGCGTCACGAAACCGCCCCAAGGATGATGGGGTCTGTTCAGGGGGTCAAGTCGGTCAAGGTAAAGCGCGTAACCGGGGTCCTAAAGTGGTGCGGATCGCGGGGGCCTCGATTTTGCGCATATGCGGTCCCCCATTTGAAAATTCAGCACTATTGCCTTCATAGCTGTCTGACCCCCTTAAAACAGGTTTTTGGGGCTTAGATCCACCTAAGACGCTGAGGAAACTTACATTCGGACCCGCTGGGACCTTCTTAGGCCAAAACTGGAGAAATTTTTTTTTCGTGAAATTTTGAACTTTGCGACAGGTCCGCGTATGCAGAAAATGTCAGTTTTTGAGCGAAAAACTTAGCGTCACGAAACCGCCCAAGGATGATGGGGTCTGTTCGGGGGGTCAAGTCGGTCAAGGTAAAGCGCGTAACCGGGGTCCTAAAACGGTGCGGATAGCGAGGGCCTCGATTTTGCGTATAAGCGGTCCCCCATATGAAAATTCTGCACTATTGCCTTCATAGCTGTCTGACCCCCTTAAAACAGGCTTTTGGGGCTTAGATCCACCTAAAACCCTTAGGAAACTTACATTTGGACCCGCTGGGACCTTTTTAGGCCAAAACTGGAGAAAAAGAAATTTCATGAAATTTTGAACTTTGCGACAGGTCCGCGTATGCAGAAAATTCAATAAATTGCAAATTTTGGTGCGGAGGATTCAGAGTCGCCAAAAGGGCCGGTTGGTGGGTGGGGTTGGTTGGTGAAGTCAAATCGGTCAAGGAAACGCGCATAACCGGGGTTCACAAGTCAAACGGGAAAGCATGAGGCCAGGTAATGTTTCTCAATGGTTTCCTACTGTAATTAACAGGGATACTCAGTTCTATTCATCTCAGAGGTGTGAAAGCCCAGCCAGGCATGCATTTGCGCGCTATATCCGTTGGAGATGGATCGGAACCGCCTATGAAATCCCCACTTTTGGCCTGGAAATGCCCCGGGATGACAATGTCATTGTCTCCCGGGGCATTTCCAGGCCAAAAGTGGGGATTTCATAGGCTTTTATTTTAAGCCTGGCCTAAAACTGTACTTGTTGGACAGGTGCGCGTAGGCAGAAAATGTCAGTTTTTGAGCGAAAAACTTAGCGTCACGAAACCGCCCCAAGGATGATGGGGTCTGTTCGGGCGGTCGAGTCGGTCAAGGTAACGCGCACATCTGGGGTCCTAAAGGGGCGCGGATAGCGGGGGCCTCCATTTTGCGTTTCAGGGGTCCCAAATATGAACATTCTGCACTATTGCCTTCAGAGCTGTCTGACCCCCTTAAAACAGGTTTTTGGGGCTAAGGTCCACCTAAGACGCTGAGGAAACTTACATTCGGACCCGCTGGGACCTTCTTAGGCCAAAACTGGAGAAATTTTTTTTTCGTGAAATTTTGAAATTTGCGACAGGTCCGCGTATGCAGAAAATGTCAGTTTTTGAGCGAAAAAACTTAGCGTCACGAAACCGCCCCAAGGATGATGGGGTCTGTTCAGGGGGTCAAGTCGGTCAAGGTAAAGCGCGTAACCGGGGTCCTAAAGTGGTGCGGATAGCGGGGGCCTCGATTTTGCGCATATGCGGTCCCCCATTTGAAAATTCTGCACTATTGCCTTCATAGCTGTCTGACCCCCTTAAAACAGGTTTTTGGGGCTTAGATCCACCTAAGACGCTGAGGAAACTTACATTCGGACCCGCTGGGACCTTCTTAGGCCAAAACTGGAGAATTTTTTTTTTTGTGAAATTTTGAACTTTGCGACAGGTCCGCGTATGCAGAAAATGTCAGTTTTTGAGCGAAAAACTTAGCGTCACGAAACCGCCCCAAGGATGATGGGGTCTGTTCGGGGGGTCAAGTCGGTCAAGGTAAAGCGCGTAACCGGGGTCCTAAAACGGTGCGGATAGCGAGGGCCTCGATTTTGCGTATAAGCGGTCCCCCATATGAAAATTCTGCACTATTGCCTTCATAGCTGTCTGACCCCCTTAAAACAGGCTTTTGGGGCTTAGATCCACCTAAGACCCTGAGGAAACTTACATTTGGACCCGCTGGGACCTTTTTAGGCCAAAACTGGAGAAAAAAAAATTTCATGAAATTTTGAACTTTGCGACAGGTCCGCGTATGCAGAAAATTCAATAAATTGCAAATTTTGGTGCGGAGGATTCAGAGTCGCCAAAAGGGCCGGTTGGTGGGTGGGGTTGGTTGGTGAAGTCAAATCGGTCAAGGAAACGCGCATAACCGGGGTTCACAAGTCAAACGGGAAAGCATGAGGCCAGGTAATGTTTCTCAATGGTTTCCTACTGTAATTAACAGGGATACTCAGTTCTATTCATCTCAGAGGTGTGAAAGCCCAGCCAGGCATGCATTTGCACGCTATATCCGTTGGAGATGGATCGGAACCGCCTATGAAATCCCCACTTTTGGCCTGGAAATGCCCCGGGATGACAATGTCATTGTCTCCCGGGGCATTTCCAGGCCAAAAGTGGGGATTTCATAGGCTTTTATTTTAAGCCTGGCCTAAAACTGTACTTGTTGGACAGGTGCGCGTAGGCAGAAAATGTCAGTTTTTGAGCGAAAAACTTAGCGTCACGAAACCGCCCCAAGGATGATGGGGTCTGTTCGGGCGGTCGAGTCGGTCAAGGTAACGCGCACATCTGGGGTCCTAAAGGGGCGCGGATAGCGGGGGCCTCCATTTTGCGTTTCAGGGGTCCCAAATATGAACATTCTGCACTATTGCCTTCAGAGCTGTCTGACCCCCTTAAAACAGGTTTTTGGGGCTAAGGTCCACCTAAGACGCTGAGGAAACTTACATTCGGACCCGCTGGGACCTTCTTAGGCCAAAACTGGAGAAATTTTTTTTTCGTGAAATTTTGAAATTTGCGACAGGTCCGCGTATGCAGAAAATGTCAGTTTTTGAGCGAAAAACTTAGCGTCACGAAACCGCCCCAAGGATGATGGGGTCTGTTCAGGGGGTCAAGTCGGTCAAGGTAAAGCGCGTAACCGGGGTCCTAAAGTGGTGCGGATCGCGGGGGCCTCGATTTTGCGCATATGCGGTCCCCCATTTGAAAATTCAGCACTATTGCCTTCATAGCTGTCTGACCCCCTTAAAACAGGTTTTTGGGGCTTAGATCCACCTAAGACGCTGAGGAAACTTACATTCGGACCCGCTGGGACCTTCTTAGGCCAAAACTGGAGAAATTTTTTTTTCGTGAAATTTTGAACTTTGCGACAGGTCCGCGTATGCAGAAAATGTCAGTTTTTGAGCGAAAAACTTAGCGTCACGAAACCGCCCCAAGGATGATGGGGTCTGTTCGGGGGGTCAAGTCGGTCAAGGTAAAGCGCGTAACCGGGGTCCTAAAACGGTGCGGATAGCGAGGGCCTCGATTTTGCGTATAAGCGGTCCCCCATATGAAAATTCTGCACTATTGCCTTCATAGCTGTCTGACCCCCTTAAAACAGGCTTTTGGGGCTTAGATCCACCTAAAACCCTTAGGAAACTTACATTTGGACCCGCTGGGACCTTTTTAGGCCAAAACTGGAGAAAAAAAAATTTCATGAAATTTTGAACTTTGCGACAGGTCCGCGTATGCAGAAAATTCAATAAATTGCAAATTTTGGTGCGGAGGATTCAGAGTCGCCAAAAGGGCCGGTTGGTGGGTGGGGTTGGTTGGTGAAGTCAAATCGGTCAAGGAAACGCGCATAACCGGGGTTCACAAGTCAAACGGGAAAGCATGAGGCCAGGTAATGTTTCTCAATGGTTTCCTACTGTAATTAACAGGGATACTCAGTTCTATTCATCTCAGAGGTGTGAAAGCCCAGCCAGGCATGCATTTGCGCGCTATATCCGTTGGAGATGGATCGGAACCGCCTATGAAATCCCCACTTTTGGCCTGGAAATGCCCCGGGATGACAATGTCATTGTCTCCCGGGGCATTTCCAGGCCAAAAGTGGGGATTTCATAGGCTTTTATTTTAAGCCTGGCCTAAAACTGTACTTGTTGGACAGGTGCGCGTAGGCAGAAAATGTCAGTTTTTGAGCGAAAAACTTAGCGTCACGAAACCGCCCCAAGGATGATGGGGTCTGTTCGGGCGGTCGAGTCGGTCAAGGTAACGCGCACATCTGGGGTCCTAAAGGGGCGCGGATAGCGGGGGCCTCCATTTTGCGTTTCAGGGGTCCCAAATATGAACATTCTGCACTATTGCCTTCAGAGCTGTCTGACCCCCTTAAAACAGGTTTTTGGGGCTAAGGTCCACCTAAGACGCTGAGGAAACTTACATTCGGACCCGCTGGGACCTTCTTAGGCCAAAACTGGAGAAATTTTTTTTTCGTGAAATTTTGAAATTTGCGACAGGTCCGCGTATGCAGAAAATGTCAGTTTTTGAGCGAAAAACTTAGCGTCACGAAACCACCCCAAGGATGATGGGGTCTGTTCAGGGGGTCAAGTCGGTCAAGGTAAAGCGCGTAACCGGGGTCCTAAAGTGGTGCGGATCGCGGGGGCCTCGATTTTGCGCATATGCGGTCCCCCATTTAAAAATTCTGCACTATTGCCTTCATAGCTGTCTGACCCCCTTAAAACAGGTTTTTGGGGCTTAGATCCACCTAAGACGCTGAGGAAACTTACATTCGGACCCGCTGGGACCTTCTTAGGCCAAAACTGGAGAAATTTTTTTTTTGTGAAATTTTGAACTTTGCGACAGGTCCGCGTATGCAGAAAATGTCAGTTTTTGAGCGAAAAACTTAGCGTCACGAAACCGCCCCAAGGATGATGGGGTCTGTTCGGGGGGTCAAGTCGGTCAAGGTAAAGCGCGTAACCGGGGTCCTAAAACGGTGCGGATAGCGAGGGCCTCGATTTTGCGTATAAGCGGTCCCCCATATGAAAATTCTGCACTATTGCCTTCATAGCTGTCTGACCCCCTTAAAACAGGCTTTTGGGGCTTAGATCCACCTAAGACCCTGAGGAAACTTACATTTGGACCCGCTGGGACCTTTTTAGGCCAAAACTGGAGAAAAAAAAATTTCATGAAATTTTGAACTTTGCGACAGGTCCGCGTATGCAGAAAATTCAATAAATTGCAAATTTTGGTGCGGAGGATTCAGAGTCGCCAAAAGGGCCGGTTGGTGGGTGGGGTTGGTTGGTGAAGTCAAATCGGTCAAGGAAACGCGCATAACCGGGGTTCACAAGTCAAACGGGAAAGCATGAGGCCAGGTAATGTTTCTCAATGGTTTTCTACTGTAATTAACAGGGATACTCAGTTCTATTCATCTCAGAGGTGTGAAAGCCCAGCCAGGCATGCATTTGCACGCTATATCCGTTGTCGATGGATCGGAACCGCCTATGAAATCCCCACTTTTGGCCTGGAAATGCCCCGGGATGACAATGTCATTGTCTCCCGGGGCATTTCCAGGCCAAAAGTGGGGATTTCATAGGCTTTTATTTTAAGCCTGGCCTAAAACTGTACTTGTTGGACAGGTGCGCGTAGGCAGAAAATGTCAGTTTTTGAGCGAAAAACTTAGCGTCACGAAACCGCCCCAAGGATGATGGGGTCTGTTCGGGCGGTCGAGTCGGTCAAGGTAACGCGCACATCTGGGGTCCTAAAGGGGCGCGGATAGCGGGGGCCTCCATTTTGCGTTTCAGGGGTCCCAAATATGAACATTCTGCACTATTGCCTTCAGAGCTGTCTGACCCCCTTAAAACAGGTTTTTGGGGCTAAGGTCCACCTAAGACGCTGAGGAAACTTACATTCGGACCCGCTGGGACCTTCTTAGGCCAAAACTGGAGAAATTTTTTTTTCGTGAAATTTTGAAATTTGCGACAGGTCCGCGTATGCAGAAAATGTCAGTTTTTGAGCGAAAAACTTAGCGTCACGAAACCGCCCCAAGGATGATGGGGTCTGTTCAGGGGGTCAAGTCGGTCAAGGTAAAGCGCGTAACCGGGGTCCTAAAGTGGTGCGGATCGCGGGGGCCTCGATTTTGCGCATATGCGGTCCCCCATTTGAAAATTCTGCACTATTGCCTTCATAGCTGTCTGACCCCCTTAAAACAGGTTTTTGGGGCTTAGATCCACCTAAGACGCTGAGGAAACTTACATTCGGACCCGCTGGGACCTTCTTAGGCCAAAACTGGAGAAATTTTTTTTTCGTGAAATTTTGAACTTTGCGACAGGTCCGCGTATGCAGAAAATGTCAGTTTTTGAGCGAAAAACTTAGCGTCACGAAACCGCCCCAAGGATGATGGGGTCTGTTCGGGGGGTCAAGTCGGTCAAGGTAAAGCGCGTAACCGGGGTCCTAAAACGGTGCGGATAGCGAGGGCCTCGATTTTGCGTATAAGCGGTCCCCCATATGAAAATTCTGCACTATTGCCTTCATAGCTGTCTGACCCCCTTAAAACAGGCTTTTGGGGCTTAGATCCACCTAAGACCCTGAGGAAACTTACATTTGGACCCGCTGGGACCTTTTTAGGCCAAAACTGGAGAAAAAAAAATTTCATGAAATTTTGAACTTTGCGACAGGTCCGCGTATGCAGAAAATTCAATAAATTGCAAATTTTGGTGCGGAGGATTCAGAGTCGCCAAAAGGGCCGGTTGGTGGGTGGGGTTGGTTGGTGAAGTCAAATCGGTCAAGGAAACGCGCATAACCGGGGTTCACAAGTCAAACGGGAAAGCATGAGGCCAGGTAATGTTTCTCAATGGTTTCCTACTGTAATTAACAGGGATACTCAGTTCTATTCATCTCAGAGGTGTGAAAGCCCAGCCAGGCATGCATTTGCGCGCTATATCCGTTGGAGATGGATCGGAACCGCCTATGAAATCCCCACTTTTGGCCTGGAAATGCCCCGGGATGACAATGTCATTGTCTCCCGGGGCATTTCCAGGCCAAAAGTGGGGATTTCATAGGCTTTTATTTTAAGCCTGGCCTAAAACTGTACTTGTTGGACAGGTGCGCGTAGGCAGAAAATGTCAGTTTTTGAGCGAAAAACTTAGCGTCACGAAACCGCCCCAAGGATGATGGGGTCTGTTCGGGCGGTCGAGTCGGTCAAGGTAACGCGCAGATCTGGGGTCCTAAAGGGGCGCGGATAGCGGGGGCCTCCATTTTGCGTTTCAGGGGTCCCAAATATGAACATTCTGCACTATTGCCTTCAGAGCTGTCTGACCCCCTTAAAACAGGTTTTTGGGGCTAAGGTCCACCTAAGACGCTGAGGAAACTTACATTCGGACCCGCTGGGACCTTCTTAGGCCAAAACTGGAGAAATTTTTTTTTCGTGAAATTTTGAAATTTGCGACAGGTCCGCGTATGCAGAAAATGTCAGTTTTTGAGCGAAAAACTTAGCGTCACGAAACCGCCCCAAGGATGATGGGGTCTGTTCAGGGGGTCAAGTCGGTCAAGGTAAAGCGCGTAACCGGGGTCCTAAAGTGGTGCGGATTGCGGGGGCCTCGATTTTGCGCATATGCGGTCCCCCATTTGAAAATTCTGCACTATTGCCTTCATAGCTGTCTGACCCCCTTAAACAGGTTTTTGGGGCTTAGATCCACCTAAGACGCTGAGGAAACTTACATTCGGACCCGCTGGGACCTTCTTAGGCCAAAACTGGAGAAATTTTTTTTTCGTGAAATTTTGAACTTTGCGCCAGGTCCGCGTATGCAGAAAATGTCAGTTTTTGAGCGAAAAACTTAGCGTCACGAAACCGCCCCAAGGATGATGGGGTCTGTTCGGGGGGTCAAGTCGGTCAAGGTAAAGCGCGTAACCGGGGTCCTAAAACGGTGCGGATAGCGAGGGCCTCGATTTTGCGTATAAGCGGTCCCCCATATGAAAATTCTGCACTATTGCCTTCATAGCTGTCTGACCCCCTTAAAACAGGCTTTTGGGGCTTAGATCCACCTAAGACCCTGAGGAAACTTACATTTGGACCCGCTGGGACCTTTTAGGCCAAAACTGGAGAAAAAAAAATTTCATGAAATTTTGAACTTTGCGACAGGTCCGCGTATGCAGAAAATTCAATAAATTGCAAATTTTGGTGCGGAGGATTCAGAGTCGCCAAAAGGGCCGGTTGGTGGGTGGGGTTGGTTGGTGAAGTCAAATCGGTCAAGGAAACGCGCATAACCGGGGTTCACAAGTCAAACGGGAAAGCATGAGGCCAGTAATGTTTCTCAATGGTTTCCTACTGTAATTAACAGGGATACTCAGTTCTATTCATCTCAGAGGTGTGAAAGCCCAGCCAGGCATGCATTTGCGCGCTATATCCGTTGGAGATGGATCGGAACCGCCTATGAAATCCCCACTTTTGGCCTGGAAATGCCCCGGGATGACAATGTCATTGTCTCCCGGGGCATTTCCAGGCCAAAAGTGGGGATTTCATAGGCTTTTATTTTAAGCCTGGCCTAAAACTGTACTTGTTGGACAGGTGCGCGTAGGCAGAAAATGTCAGTTTTTGAGCGAAAAACTTAGCGTCACGAAACCGCCCCAAGGATGATGGGGTCTGTTCGGGCGGTCGAGTCGGTCAAGGTAACGCGCACATCTGGGGTCCTAAAGGGGCGCGGATAGCGGGGGCCTCCATTTGCGTTTCAGGGGTCCCAAATATGAACATTCTGCACTATTGCCTTCAGAGCTGTCTGACCCCCTTAAAACAGGTTTTTGGGGCTAAGGTCCACCTAAGACGCTGAGGAAACTTACATTCGGACCCGCTGGGACCTTCTTAGGCCAAAACTGGAGAAATTTTTTTTTCGTGAAATTTTGAAATTTGCGACAGGTCCGCGTATGCAGAAAATGTCAGTTTTTGAGCGAAAAACTTAGCGTCACGAAACCGCCCCAAGGATGATGGGGTCTGTTCAGGGGGTCAAGTCGGTCAAGGTAAAGCGCGTAACCGGGGTCCTAAAGTGGTGCGGAATCGCGGGGGCCTCGATTTTGCGCATATGCGGTCCCCCATTTGAAAATTCTGCACTATTGCCTTCATAGCTGTCTGACCCCCTTAAAACAGGTTTTTGGGGCTTAGATCCACCTAAGACGCTGAGGAAACTTACATTCGGACCCGCTGGGACCTTCTTAGGCCAAAACTGGAGAAATTTTTTTTTCGTGAAATTTTGAACTTTGCGACAGGTCCGCGTATGCAGAAAATGTCAGTTTTTTAGCGAAAAACTTAGCGTCACGAAACCGCCCCAAGGATGATGGGGTCTGTTCGGGGGGTCAAGTCGGTCAAGGTAAAGCGCGTAACCGGGGTCCTAAAACGGTGCGGATAGCGAGGGCCTCGATTTTGCGTATAAGCGGTCCCCCATATGAAAATTCTGCACTATTGCCTTCATAGCTGTCTGACCCCCTTAAAACAGGCTTTTGGGGCTTAGATCCACCTAAGACCCTGAGGAAACTTACCCGCTGGGACCTTTTTAGGCCAAAACTGGAGAAAAAAAAATTTCATGAAATTTTGAACTTTGCGACAGGTCCGCGTGTGCAGAAAATTCAATAAATTGCAAATTTTGGTGCGGAGGATTCAGAGTCGCCAAAAGGGCCGGTTGGTGGGTGGGGTTGGTTGGTGAAGTCAAATCGGTCAAGGAAACGCGCATAACCGGGGTTCACAAGTCAAACGGGAAAGCATGAGGCCAGGTAATGTTTCTCAATGGTTTCCTACTGTAATTAACAGGGACACTCAGTTCTATTCATCTCAGAGGTGTGAAAGCCCAGCCAGGCATGCATTTGCGCGCTATATCCGTTGGAGATGGATCGGAACCGCCTATGAAATCCCCACTTTTGGCCTGGAAATGCCCCGGGATGACAATGTCATTGTCTCCCGGGGCATTTCCAGGCCAAAAGTGGGGATTTCATAGGCTTTTATTTTAAGCCTGGCCTAAAACTGTACTTGTTGGACAGGTGCGCGTAGGCAGAAAATGTCAGTTTTTGAGCGAAAAACTTAGCGTCACGAACCGCCCCAAGGATGATGGGGTCTGTTCGGGCGGTCGAGTCGGTCAAGGTAACGCGCACATCTGGGGTCCTAAAGGGGCGCGGATAGCGGGGGCCTCCATTTTGCGTTTCAGGGGTCCCAAATATGAACATTCTGCACTATTGCCTTCAGAGCTGTCTGACCCCCTTAAAACAGGTTTTTGGGGCTAAGGTCCACCTAAGACGCTGAGGAAACTTACATTCGGACCCGCTGGGACCTTCTTAGGCCAAAACTGGAGAAATTTTTTTTTCGTGAAATTTTGAAATTTGCGACAGGTCCGCGTATGCAGAAAATGTCAGTTTTTGAGCGAAAAAACTTAGCGTCACGAAACCGCCCCAAGGATGATGGGGTCTGTTCAGGGGGTCAAGTCGGTCAAGGTAAAGCGCGTAACCGGGGTCCTAAAGTGGTGCGGATAGCGGGGGCCTCGATTTTGCGCATATGCGGTCCCCCATATGAAAATTCTGCACTATTGCCTTCATAGCTGTCTGACCCCCTTAAAACAGGTTTTTGGGGCTTAGATCCACCTAAGACGCTGAGGAAACTTACATTCGGACCCGCTGGGACCTTCTTAGGCCAAAACTGGAGAAATTTTTTTTTCGTGAAATTTTGAAATTTGCGACAGGTCCGCGTATGCAGAAAATGTCAGTTTTTGAGCGAAAAACTTAGCGTCACGAAACCGCCCCAAGGATGATGGGGTCTGTTCGGGGGGTCAAGTCGGTCAAGGTAAAGCGCGTAACCGGGGTCCTAAAACGGTGCGGATAGCGAGGGCCTCGATTTTGCGTATAAGCGGTCCCCCATATGAAAATTCTGCACTATTGCCTTCATAGCTGTCTGACCCCCTTAAAACAGGCTTTTGGGGCTTAGATCCACCTAAGACCCTGAGGAAACTTACATTTGGACCCGCTGGGACCTTTTTAGGCCAAAACTGGAGAAAAAAAAATTTCATGAAATTTTGAACTTTGCGACAGGTCCGCGTGTGCAGAAAATTCAATAAATTGCAAATTTTGGTGCGGAGGATTCAGAGTCGCCAAAAGGGCCGGTTGGTGGGTGGGGTTGGTTGGTGAAGTCAAATCGGTCAAGGAAACGCGCATAACCGGGGTTCACAAGTCAAACGGGAAAGCATGAGGCCAGGTAATGTTTCTCAATGGTTTCCTACTGTAATTAACAGGGACACTCAGTTCTATTCATCTCAGAGGTGTGAAAGCCCAGCCAGGCATGCATTTGCGCGCTATATCCGTTGGAGATGGATCGGAACCGCCTATGAAATCCCCACTTTTGGCCTGGAAATGCCCCGGGATGACAATGTCATTGTCTCCCGGGGCATTTCCAGGCCAAAAGTGGGGATTTCATAGGCTTTTATTTTAAGCCTGGCCTAAAACTGTACTTGTTGGACAGGTGCGCGTAGGCAGAAAATGTCAGTTTTTGAGCGAAAAACTTAGCGTCACGAAACCGCCCCAAGGATGATGGGGTCTGTTCGGGCGGTCGAGTCGGTCAAGGTAACGCGCACATCTGGGGTCCTAAAGGGGCGCGGATAGCGGGGGCCTCCATTTTGCGTTTCAGGGGTCCCAAATATGAACATTCTGCACTATTGCCTTCAGAGCTGTCTGACCCCCTTAAAACAGGTTTTTGGGGCTAAGGTCCACCTAAGACGCTGAGGAAACTTACATTCGGACCCGCTGGGACCTTCTTAGGCCAAAACTGGAGAAATTTTTTTTTCGTGAAATTTTGAAATTTGCGACAGGTCCGCGTATGCAGAAAATGTCAGTTTTTGAGCGAAAAACTTAGCGTCACGAAACCGCCCCAAGGATGATGGGGTCTGTTCAGGGGGTCAAGTCGGTCAAGGTAAAGCGCGTAACCGGGGTCCTAAAGTGGTGCGGATCGCGGGGGCCTCGATTTTGCGCATATGCGGTCCCCCATTTGAAAATTCTGCACTATTGCCTTCATAGCTGTCTGACCCCCTTAAAACAGGTTTTTGGGGCTTAGATCCACCTAAGACGCTGAGGAAACTTACATTCGGACCCGCTGGGACCTTCTTAGGCCAAAACTGGAGAAATTTTTTTTTCGTGAAATTTTGAACTTTGCGACAGGTCCGCGTATGCAGAAAATGTCAGTTTTTGAGCGAAAAACTTAGCGTCACGAAACCGCCCCAAGGATGATGGGGTCTGTTCGGGGGGTCAAGTCGGTCAAGGTAAAGCGCGTAACCGGGGTCCTAAAACGGTGCGGATAGCGAGGGCCTCGATTTTGCGTATAAGCGGTCCCCCATATGAAAATTCTGCACTATTGCCTTCATAGCTGTCTGACCCCCTTAAAACAGGCTTTTGGGGCTTAGATCCACCTAAGACCCTGAGGAAACTTACATTTGGACCCGCTGGGACCTTTTTAGGCCAAAACTGGAGAAAAAAAAAATTCATGAAATTTTGAACTTTGCGACAGGTCCGCGTATGCAGAAAATTCAATAAATTGCAAATTTTGGTGCGGAGGATTCAGAGTCGCCAAAAGGGCCGGTTGGTGGGTGGGGTTGGTTGGTGAAGTCAAATCGGTCAAGGAAACGCGCATAACCGGGGTTCACAAGTCAAACGGGAAAGCATGAGGCCAGGTAATGTTTCTCAATGGTTTCCTACTGTAATTAACAGGGATACTCAGTTCTATTCATCTCAGAGGTGTGAAAGCCCAGCCAGGCATGCATTTGCGCGCTATATTCGTTGGAGATGGATCGGAACCGCCTATGAAATCCCCACTTTTGGCCTGGAAATGCCCCGGGATGACAATGTCATTGTCTCCCGGGGCATTTCCAGGCCAAAAGTGGGGATTTCATAGGCTTTTATTTTAAGCCTGGCCTAAAACTGTACTTGTTGGACAGGTGCGCGTAGGCAGAAAATGTCAGTTTTTGAGCGAAAAACTTAGCGTCACGAAACCGCCCCAAGGATGATGGGGTCTGTTCGGGCGGTCGAGTCGGTCAAGGTAACGCGCACATCTGGGGTCCTAAAGGGGCCCGGATAGTGGGGGCCTCCATTTTGCGTTTCAGGGGTCCCAAATATGAACATTCTGCACTATTGCCTTCAGAGCTGTCTGACCCCCTTAAAACAGGTTTTTGGGGCTAAGGTCCACCTAAGACGCTGAGGAAACTTACATTCGGACCCGCTGGGACCTTCTTAGGCCAAAACTGGAGAAATTTTTTTTTCATGAAATTTTGAAATTTGCGACAGGTCCGCGTATGCAGAAAATGTCAGTTTTTGAGCGAAAAACTTAGCGTCACGAAACCGCCCCAAGGATGATGGGGTCTGTTCAGGGGGTCAAGTCGGTCAAGGTAAAGCGCGTAACCGGGGTCCTAAAGTGGTGCGGATCGCGGGGGCCTCGATTTTGCGCATATGCGGTCCCCCATTTGAAAATTCTGCACTATTGCCTTCATAGCTGTCTGACCCCCTTAAAACAGGTTTTTGGGGCTTAGATCCACCTAAGACGCTGAGGAAACTTACATTCGGACCCGCTGGGACCTTCTTAGGCCAAAACTGGAGAAATTTTTTTTTCGTGAAATTTTGAACTTTGCGACAGGTCCGCGTATGCAGAAAATGTCAGTTTTTGAGCGAAAAACTTAGCGTCACGAAACCGCCCCAAGGATGATGGGGTCTGTTCAGGGGGTCAAGTCGGTCAAGGTAAAGCGCGTAACCGGGGTCCTAAAACGGTGCGGATAGCGAGGGCCTCGATTTTGCGTATAAGCGGTCCCCCATATGAAAATTCTGCACTATTGCCTTCATAGCTGTCTGAGCCCCCTTAAAACAGGCTTTTGGGGCTTAGATCCACCTAAGACCCTAAGGAAACTTACATTTGGACCCGCTGGGACCTTTTTAGGCCAAAACTGGAGAAAAAAAAATTTCATGAAATTTTGAACTTTGCGACAGGTCCGCGTATGCAGAAAATTCAATAAATTGCATATTTTGGTGCGGAGGATTCAGAGTCGCCAAAAGGGCCGGTTGGTGGGTGGGGTTGGTTGGTGAAGTCAAATTGGTCAAGGAAACGCGCATAACCGGGGTTCACAAGTCAAACGGGAAAGCATGAGGCCAGGTAATGTTTCTCAATGGTTTCCTACTGTAATTAACAGGGATACTCAGTTCTATTCATCTCAGAGGTGTGAAAGCCCAGCCAGGCATGCATTTGCGCGCTATATCCGTTGGAGATGGATCGGAACCGCCTATGAAATCCCCACTTTTAGCCTGGAAATGCCCCGGGATGACAATGTCATTGTCTCCTGGGGCATTTCCAGGCCAAAAGTGGGGATTTCATAGGCTTTTATTTTATGCCTGGCCTAAAACTGTACTTGTTGGACAGGTGCGCGTAGGCAGAAAATGTCAGTTTTTGAGCGAAAAACTTAGCGTCACGAAACCGCCCCAAGGATGATGGGGTCTGTTCGGGCGGTCGAGTCGGTCAAGGTAACGCGCACATCTGGGGTCCTAAAGGGGCGCGGATAGCGGGGGCCTCCATTTTGCGTTTCAGGGGTCCCAAATATGAACATTCTGCACTATTGCCTTCAGAGCTGTCTGACCCCCTTAAAACAGGTTTTTGGGGCTAAGGTCCACCTAAGACGCTGAGGAAACTTACATTCGGACCCGCTGGGACCTTCTTAGGCCAAAACTGGAGAAATTTTTTTTTCGTGAAATTTTGAAATTTGCGACAGGTCCGCGTATGCAGAAAATGTCAGTTTTTGAGCGAAAAACTTAGCGTCACGAAACCGCCCCAAGGATGATGGGGTCTGTTCAGGGGGTCAAGTCGGTCAAGGTAAAGCGCGTAACCGGGGTCCTAAAGTGGTGCGGATCGCGGGGGCCTCGATTTTGCGCATATGCGGTCCCCCATTTGAAAATTCTGCACTATTGCCTTCATAGCTGTCTGACTCCCTTAAAACAGGTTTTTGGGGCTTAGATCCACCTAAGACGCTGAGGAAACTTACATTCGGACCCGCTGGGACCTTCTTAGGCCAAAACTGGAGAAAATTTTTTTTCGTGAAATTTTGAACTTTGCGACAGGTCCGCGTATGCAGAAAATGTCAGTTTTTGAGCGAAAAACTTAGCGTCACGAAACCGCCCCAAGGATGATGGGGTCTGTTCGGGGGGTCAAGTCGGTCAAGGTAAAGCGCGTAACCGGGGTCCTAAAACGGTGCGGATAGCGAGGGCCTCGATTTTGCGTATAAGCGGTCCCCCATATGAAAATTCTGCACTATTGCCTTCATAGCTGTCTGACCCCCTTAAAACAGGCTTTTGGGGCTTAGATCCACCTAAGACCCTGAGGAAACTTACATTTGGACCCGCTGGGACCTTTTTAGGCCAAAACTGGAGAAAAAAAAATTTCATGAAATTTTGAACTTTGCGACAGGTCCGCGTATGCAGAAAATTCAATAAATTGCAAATTTTGGTGCGGAGGATTCAGAGTCGCCAAAAGGGCCGGTTGGTGGGTGGGGTTGGTTGGTGAAGTCAAATCGGTCAAGGAAACGCGCATAACCGGGGTTCACAAGTCAAACGGGAAAGCATGAGGCCAGGTAATGTTTCTCAATGGTTTCCTACTGTAATTAACAGGGATACTCAGTTCTATTCATCTCAGAGGTGTGAAAGCCCAGCCAGGCATGCATTTGCGCGCTATATCCGTTGGAGATGGATCGGAACCGCCTATGAAATCCCCACTTTTGGCCTGGAAATGCCCCGGGATGACAATGTCATTGTCTCCCGGGGCATTTCCAGGCCAAAAGTGGGGATTTCATAGGCTTTTATTTTAAGCCTGGCCTAAAACTGTACTTGTTGGACAGGTGCGCGTAGGCAGAAAATGTCAGTTTTTGAGCGAAAAACTTAGCGTCACGAAACCGCCCCAAGGATGATGGGGTCTGTTCGGGCGGTCGAGTCGGTCAAGGTAACGCGCACATCTGGGGTCCTAAAGGGGCGCGGATAGCGGGGGCCTCCATTTTGCGTTTCAGGGGTCCCAAATATGAACATTCTGCACTATTGCCTTCAGAGCTGTCTGACCCCCTTAAAACAGGTTTTTGGGGCTAAGGTCCACCTAAGACGCTGAGGAAACTTACATTCAGATCCGCTGGGACCTTCTTAGGCCAAAACTGGAGAAATTTTTTTTTCATGAAATTTTGAAATTTGCGACAGGTCCGCGTATGCAGAAAATGTCAGTTTTTGAGCGAAAAACTTAGCGTCACGAAACCGCCCCAAGGATGATGGGGTCTGTTCAGGGGGTCAAGTCGGTCAAGGTAAAGCGCGTAACCGGGGTCCTAAAGTGGTGCGGATCGCGGAGGCCTCGATTTTGCGCATATGCGGTCCCCCATTTGAAAATTCTGCACTATTGCCTTCATAGCTGTCTGACCCCCTTAAAACAGGTTTTTGGGGCTTAGATCCACCTAAGACGCTGAGGAAACTTACATTCGGACCCGCTGGGACCTTCTTAGGCCAAAACTGGAGAAATTTTTTTTTCGTTAAATTTTGAACTTTGCGACAGGTCCGCGTATGCAGAAAATGTCAGTTTTTGAGCGAAAAACTTAGCGTCACGAAACCGCCCCAAGGATGATGGGGTCTGTTCGGGGGGTCAAGTCGGTCAAGGTAAAGCGCGTAACCGGGGTCCTAAAACGGTGCGGATAGCGAGGGCCTCGATTTTGCGTATAAGCGGTCCCCCATATGAAAATTCTGCACTATTGCCTTCATAGCTGTCTGACCCCCTTAAAACAGGCTTTTGGGGCTTAGATCCACCTAAGACCCTGAGGAAACTTACATTTGGACCCGCTGGGACCTTTTTAGGCCAAAACTGGAGAAAAAAAAATTTCATGAAATTTTGAACTTTGCGACAGGTCCGCGTATGCAGAAAATTCAATAAATTGCAAATTTTGGTGCGGAGGATTCAGAGTCGCCAAAAGGGCCGGTTTGTGGGTGGGGTTGGTTGGTGAAGTCAAATCGGTCAAGGAAACGCGCATAACCGGGGTTCACAAGTCAAACGGGAAAGCATGAGGCCAGGTAATGTTTCTCAATGGTTTCCTACTGTAATTAACAGGGATACTCAGTTCTATTCATCTCAGAGGTGTGAAAGCCCAGCCAGGCATGCATTTGCGCGCTATATCCGTTGGAGATGGATCGGAACCGCCTATGAAATCCCCACTTTTGGCCTGGAAATGCCCCGGGATGACAATGTCATTGTCTCCCGGGGCATTTCCAGGCCAAAAGTGGGGATTTCATAGGCTTTTATTTTAAGCCTGGCCTAAAACTGTACTTGTTGGACAGGTGCGCGTAGGCAGAAAATGTCAGTTTTTGAGCGAAAAACTTAGCGTCACGAAACCGCCCCAAGGATGATGGGGTCTGTTCGGGCGGTCGAGTCGGTCAAGGTAACGCGCACATCTGGGGTCCTAAAGGGGCGCGGATAGCGGGGGCCTCCATTTTGCGTTTCAGGGGTCCCAAATATGAACATTCTGCACTATTGCCTTCAGAGCTGTCTGACCCCCTTAAAACAGGTTTTTGGGGCTAAGGTCCACCTAAGACGCTGAGGAAACTTACATTCAGATCCGCTGGGACCTTCTTAGGCCAAAACTGGAGAAATTTTTTTTTCATGAAATTTTGAAATTTGCGACAGGTCCGCGTATGCAGAAAATGTCAGTTTTTGAGCGAAAAACTTAGCGTCACGAAACCGCCCCAAGGATGATGGGGTCTGTTCAGGGGGTCAAGTCGGTCAAGGTAAAGCGCGTAACCGGGGTCCTAAAGTGGTGCGGATCGCGGAGGCCTCGATTTTGCGCATATGCGGTCCCCCATTTGAAAATTCTGCACTATTGCCTTCATAGCTGTCTGACCCCCTTAAAACAGGTTTTTGGGGCTTAGATCCACCTAAGACGCTGAGGAAACTTACATTCGGACCCGCTGGGACCTTCTTAGGCCAAAACTGGAGAAATTTTTTTTTCGTTAAATTTTGAACTTTGCGACAGGTCCGCGTATGCAGAAAATGTCAGTTTTTGAGCGAAAAACTTAGCGTCACGAAACCGCCCCAAGGATGATGGGGTCTGTTCGGGGGGTCAAGTCGGTCAAGGTAAAGCGCGTAACCGGGGTCCTAAAACGGTGCGGATAGCGAGGGCCTCGATTTTGCGTATAAGCGGTCCCCCATATGAAAATTCTGCACTATTGCCTTCATAGCTGTCTGACCCCCTTAAAACAGGCTTTTGGGGCTTAGATCCACCTAAGACCCTGAGGAAACTTACATTTGGACCCGCTGGGACCTTTTTAGGCCAAAACTGGAGAAAAAAAAATTTCATGAAATTTTGAACTTTGCGACAGGTCCGCGTATGCAGAAAATTCAATAAATTGCAAATTTTGGTGCGGAGGATTCAGAGTCGCCAAAAGGGCCGGTTTGTGGGTGGGGTTGGTTGGTGAAGTCAAATCGGTCAAGGAAACGCGCATAACCGGGGTTCACAAGTCAAACGGGAAAGCATGAGGCCAGGTAATGTTTCTCAATGGTTTCCTACTGTAATTAACAGGGATACTCAGTTCTATTCATCTCAGAGGTGTGAAAGCCCAGCCAGGCATGCATTTGCGCGCTATATCCGTTGGAGATGGATCGGAACCGCCTATGAAATCCCCACTTTTGGCCTGGAAATGCCCCGGGATGACAATGTCATTGTCTCCCGGGGCATTTCCAGGCCAAAAGTGGGGATTTCATAGGCTTTTATTTTAAGCCTGGCCTAAAACTGTACTTGTTGGACAGGTGCGCGTAGGCAGAAAATGTCAGTTTTTGAGCGAAAAACTTAGCGTCACGAAACCGCCCCAAGGATGATGGGGTCTGTTCGGGCGGTCGAGTCGGTCAAGGTAACGCGCACATCTGGGGTCCTAAAGGGGCGCGGATAGCGGGGGCCTCCATTTTGCGTTTCAGGGGTCCCAAATATGAACATTCTGCACTATTGCCTTCAGAGCTGTCTGACCCCCTTAAAACAGGTTTTTGGGGCTAAGGTCCACCTAAGACGCTGAGGAAACTTACATTCGGACCCGCTGGGACCTTCTTAGGCCAAAACTGGAGAAATTTTTTTTTCGTGAAATTTTGAAATTTGCGACAGGTCCGCGTATGCAGAAAATGTCAGTTTTTGAGCGAAAAACTTAGCGTCACGAAACCGCCCCAAGGATGATGGGGTCTGTTCAGGGGGTCAAGTCGGTCAAGGTAAAGCGCGTAACCGGGGTCCTAAAACGGTGCGGATAGCGAGGGCCTCGATTTTGCGTATAAGCGGTCCCCCATATGAAAATTCTGCACTATTGCCTTCATAGCTGTCTGACCCCCTTAAAACAGGCTTTTGGGGCTTAGATCCACCTAAGACCCTGAGGAAACTTACATTTGGACCCGCTGGGACCTTTTTAGGCCAAGACTGGAGAAAAAAAAATTTCATGAAATTTTGAACTTTGCGACAGGTCCGCGTATGCAGAAAATTCAATAAATTGCAAATTTTGGTGCGGAGGATTCAGAGTCGCCAAAAGGGCCGGTTGGTGGGTGGGGTTGGTTGGTGAAGTCAAATCGGTCAAGGAAACGCGCATAACCGGGGTTCACAAGTCAAACGGGAAAGCATGAGGCCAGGTAATGTTTCTCAATGGTTTCCTACTGTAATTAACAGGGATACTCAGTTCTATTCATCTCAGAGGTGTGAAAGCCCAGCCAGGCATGCATTTGCGCGCTATATCCGTTGGAGATGGATCGGAACCGCCTATGAAATCCCCACTTTTGGCCTGGAAATGCCCCGGGATGACAATGTCATTGTCTCCCGGGGCATTTCCAGGCCAAAAGTGGGGATTTCATAGGCTTTTATTTTAAGCCTGGCCTAAAACTGTACTTGTTGGACAGGTGCGCGTAGGCAGAAAATGTCAGTTTTTGAGCGAAAAACTTAGCGACACGAAACCGCCCCAAGGATGATGGGGTCTGTTCGGGCGGTCGAGTCGGTCAAGGTAACGCGCACATCTGGGGTCCTAAAGGGGCGCGGATAGCGGGGGCCTCCATTTTGCGTTTCAGGGGTCCCAAATATGAACATTCTGCACTATTGCCTTCAGAGCTGTCTGACCCCCTTAAAACAGGTTTTTGGGGCTAAGGTCCACCTAAGACGCTGAGGAAACTTACATTCGGACCCGCTGGGACCTTCTTAGGCCAAAACTGGAGAAATTTTTTTTTCATGAAATTTTGAAATTTGCGACAGGTCCGCGTATGCAGAAAATGTCAGTTTTTGAGCGAAAAACTTAGCGTCACGAAACCGCCCCAAGGATGATGGGGTCTGTTCGGGGGGTCAAGTCGGTCAAGGTAAAGCGCGTAACCGGGGTCCTAAAACGGTGCGGATAGCGAGGGCCTCGATTTTGCGTATAAGCGGTCCCCCATATGAAAATTCTGCACTATTGCCTTCATAGCTGTCTGACCCCCTTAAAACAGGCTTTTGGGGCTTAGATCCACCTAAGACGCTGAGGAAACTTACATTCGGACCCGCTGGGACCTTTTTAGGCCAAAACTGGAGAAAAAAAAATTTCATGAAATTTTGAACTTTGCGACATGTCCGCGTATGCAGAAAATTCAATAAATTGCAAATTTTGGTGCGGAGGATTCAGAGTCGCCAAACGGGCCGGTTGGTGGGTGGGGTTGGTTGGTGAAGTCAAATCGGTCAAGGAAACGCGCATAACCGGGGTTCACAAGTCAAACGGGAAAGCATGAGGCCAGGTAATGTTTCTCAATGGTTTCCTACTGTAATTAACAGGGATACTCAGTTCTATTCATCTCAGAGGTGTGAAAGCCCAGCCAGGCATGCATTTGCGCGCTATATCCGTTGGAGATGGATCGGAACCGCCTATGAAATCCCCACTTTTGGCCTGGAAATGCCCCGGGATGACAATGTCATTGTCTCCCGGGGCATTTCCAGGCCAAAAGTAGGGATTTCATAGGCTTTTACTTTAAGCCTGGCCTAAAACTGTACTTGTTGGACAGGTGCGCGTAGGCAGAAAATGTCAGTTTTTGAGCGTAAAACTTAGCGTCACGAAACCGCCCCAAGGATGATGGGGTCTGTTCGGGCGGTCGAGTCGGTCAAGGTAACGCGCACATCTGGGGTCCTAAAGGGGCGCGGATAGCGGGGGCCTCCATTTTGCGTTTCAGGGGTCCCAAATATGAACATTCTGCACTATTGCCTTCAGAGCTGTCTGACCCCCTTAAAACAGGTTTTTGGGGCTAAGGTCCACCTAAGACGCTGAGGAAACTTACATTCGGACCCGCTGGGACCTTCTTAGGCCAAAACTGGAGAAATTTTTTTTTCGTGAAATTTTGAAATTTGCGACAGGTCCGCGTATGCAGAAAATGTAAGTTTTTGAGCGAAAAACTTAGCGTCACGAAACCGCCCCAAGGATGATGGGGTCTGTTCAGGGGGTCAAGTCGGTCAAGGTAAAGCGCGTAACCGGGGTCCTAAAGTGGTGCGGATCGCGGGGGCCTCGATTTTGCGCATATGCGGTCCCCCATTTGAAAATTCTGCACTATTGCCTTCATAGCTGTCTGACCCCCTTAAAACAGGTTTTTGGGGCTTAGATCCACCTAAGACGCTGAGGAAACTTACATTCGGACCCGCTGGGACCTTCTTAGGCCAAAACTGGAGAAATTTTTTTTTCGTGAAATTTTGAACTTTGCGACAGGTCCGCGTATGCAGAAAATGTCAGTTTTTGAGCGAAAAACTTAGCGTCACGAAACCGCCCCAAGGATGATGGGGTCTGTTCGGGGGGTCAAGTCGGTCAAGGTAAAGCGCGTAACCGGGGTCCTAAAACGGTGCGGATAGCGAGGGCCTCGATTTTGCGTATAAGCGGTCCCCCATATGAAAATTCTGCACTATTGCCTTCATAGCTGTCTGACCCCCTTAAAACAGGCTTTTGGGGCTTAAGTCCACCTAAGACCCTGAGGAAACTTACATTTGGACCCGCTGGGACCTTTTTAGGCCAAAACTGGAGAAAAAAAAATTTCAGGAAATTTTGAACTTTGCGACAGGTCCGCGTATGCAGAAAATTCAATAAATTGCAAATTTTGGTGCGGAGGATTCAGAGTCGCCAAAAGGGCCGGTTGGTGGGTGGGGTTGGTTGGTGAAGTCAAATCGGTCAAGGAAACGCGCATAACCGGGGTTCACAAGTCAAACGGGAAAGCATGAGGCCAGGTAATGTTTCTCAATGGTTTCCTACTGTAATTAACAGGGATACTCAGTTCTATTCATCTCAGAGGTGTGAAAGCCCAGCCAGGCATGCATTTGCGCGCTATATCCGTTGGAGATGGATCGGAACCGCCTATGAAATCCCCACTTTTGGCCTGGAAATGCCCCGGGATGACAATGTCATTGTCTCCCGGGGCATTTCCAGGCCAAAAGTGGGGATTTCATAGGCTTTTATTTTAAGCCTGGCCTAAAACTGTACTTGTTGGACAGGTCCGCGTATGCAGAAAATGTCAGTTTTTGAGCGAAAAACTTAGCGTCACGAAACCGCCCCAAGGATGATGGGGTCTGTTCAGGGGGTCAAGTCGGTCAAGGTAAAGCGCGTAACCGAGGTCCTAAAGTGGTGCGGATCGCGGGGGCCTCGATTTTGCGCATATGCGGTCCCCCATTTGAAAATTCTGCACTATTGCCTTCATAGCTGTCTGACCCCCTTAAAACAGGTTTTTGGGGCTTAGATCCACCTAAGACGCTGAGGAAACTTACATTCGGACCCGCTGGGACCTTCTTAGGCCAAAACTGGAGAAATTTTTTTTTCGTGAAATTTTGAACTTTGCGACAGGTCCGCGTATGCAGAAAATTTCAGTTTTTGAGCGAAAAACTTAGCGTCACGAAACCGCCCCAAGGATGATGGGGTCTGTTCGGGGGGTCAAGTCGGTCAAGGTAAAGCGCGTAACCGGGGTCCTAAAACGGTGCGGATAGCGAGGGCCTCGATTTTGCGTATAAGCGGTCCCCCATATGAAAATTCTGCACTATTGCCTTCATAGCTGTCTGACCCCCTTAAAACAGGCTTTTGGGGCTTAGATCCACCTAAGACCCTGAGGAAACTTACATTTGGACCCGCTGGGACCTTTTTAGGCCAAAACTGGAGAAAAAAAAATTTCATGAAATTTTGAACTTTGCGACAGGTCCGCGTATGCAGAAAATTCAATAAATTGCAAATTTTGGTGCGGAGGATTCAGAGTCGCCAAAAGGGCCGGTTGGTGGGTGGGGTTGGTTGGTGAAGTCAAATCGGTCAAGGAAACGCGCATAACCAGGGTTCACAAGTCAAACGGGAAAGCATGAGGCCAGGTAATGTTTCTCAATGGTTTCCTACTGTAATTAACAGGGATACTCAGTTCTATTCATCTCAGAGGTGTGAAAGCCCAGCCAGGCATGCATTTGCGCGCTATATCCGTTGGAGATGGATCGGAACCGCCTATGAAATCCCCACTTTTGGCCTGGAAATGCCCCGGGATGACAATGTCATTGTCTCCCGGGGCATTTCCAGGCCAAAAGTGGGGATTTCATAGGCTTTTATTTTAAGCCTGGCCTAAAACTGTACTTGTTGGACAGGTGCGCGTAGGCAGAAAATGTCAGTTTTTGAGCGAAAAACTTAGCGTCACGAAACCGCCCCAAGGATGATGGGGTCTGTTCGGGCGGTCGAGTCGGTCAAGGTAACGCGCACATCTGGGGTCCTAAAGGGGCGCGGATAGCGGGGGCCTCCATTTTGCGTTTCAGGGGTCCCAAATATGAACATTCTGCACTATTGCCTTCAGAGCTGTCTGACCCCCTTAAAACAGGTTTTTGGGGCTAAGGTCCACCTAAGACACTGAGGAAACTTACATTCGGACCCGCTGGGACCTTCTTAGGCCAAAACTGGAGAAATTTTTTTTTCGTGAAATTTTTGAAATTTGCGACAGGTCCGCGTATGCAGAAAATGTCAGTTTTGAGCGAAAAACTTAGCGTCACGAAACCGCCCCAAGGATGATGGGGTCTGTTCAGGGGGTCAAGTCGGTCAAGGTAAAGCGCGTAACCGAGGTCCTAAAGTGGTGCGGATCGCGGGGGCCTCGATTTTGCGCATATGCGGTCCCCCATTTGAAAATTCTGCACTATTGCCTTCAGAGCTGTCTGACCCCCTTAAAACAGGTTTTTGGGGCTTAGATCCACCTAAGACGCTGAGGAAACTTACATTCGGACCCGCTGGGACCTTCTTAGGCCAAAACTGGAGAAATTTTTTTTTCGTGAAATTTTGAACTTTGCGACAGGTCCGCGTATGCAGAAAATGTCAGTTTTTGAGCGAAAAACTTAGGCGTCACGAAACCGCCCCAAGGATGATGGGGTCTGTTCGGGGGGTCAAGTCGGTCAAGGTAAAGCGCGTAACCGGGGTCCTAAAACGGTGCGGATAGCGAGGGCCTCGATTTTGCGTATAAGCGGTCCCCCATATGAAAATTCTGCACTATTGCCTTCATAGCTGTCTGACCCCCTTAAAACAGGCTTTTGGGGCTTAGATCCACCTAAGACCCTGAGGAAACTTACATTTGGACCCGCTGGGACCTTTTTAGGCCAAAACTGGAGAAAAAAAAATTTCATGAAATTTTGAACTTTGCGACAGGTCCGCGTATGCAGAAAATTCAATAAATTGCAAAAATTTTGGTGCGGAGGATTCAGAGTCGCCAAAAGGGCCGGTTGGTGGGTGGGGTTGGTTGGTGAAGTCAATCGGTCAAGGAAACGCGCATAACCGGGGTTCACAAGTCAAACGGGAAAGCATGAGGCCAGGTAATGTTTCTCAATGGTTTCCTACTGTAATTAACAGGGATACTCAGTTCTATTCATCTCAGAGGTGTGAAAGCCCAGCCAGGCATGCATTTGCGCGCTATATCCGTTGGAGATGGATCGGAACCGCCTATGAAATCCCCACTTTTGGCCTGGAAATGCCCCGGGATGACAATGTCATTGTCTCCCGGGGCATTTCCAGGCCAAAAGTGGGGATTTCATAGGCT
This sequence comes from Mactra quadrangularis, assembly GCA_025267735.1. Taxonomy (NCBI): domain Eukaryota; kingdom Metazoa; phylum Mollusca; class Bivalvia; order Venerida; family Mactridae; genus Mactra; species Mactra quadrangularis. The sequence goes on along the minus strand of CM046310.1, from coordinate 22,040,727 downwards.
TTTATTTTAAGCCTGGCCTAAAACTGTACTTGTTGGACAGGTGCGCGTAGGCAGAAAATGTCAGTTTTTGAGCGAAAAACTTAGCGTCACGAAACCGCCCCAAGGATGATGGGGTCTGTTCGGGCGGTCGAGTCGGTCAAGGTAACGCGCACATCTGGGGTCCTAAAGAGGCGCGGATAGCGGGGGCCTCCATTTTGCGTTTCAGGGGTCCCAAATATGAACATTCTGCACTATTGCCTTCAGAGCTGTCTGACCCCCTTAAAACAGGTTTTTGGGGCTAAGGTCCACCTAAGACGCTGAGGAAACTTACATTCGGACCCGCTGGGACCTTCTTAGGCCAAAACTGGAGAAATTTTTTTTTCGTGAAATTTTGAAATTTGCGACAGGTCCGCGTATGCAGAAAATGTCAGTTTTTGAGCGAAAAAATTTAGCGCCACGAAACCGCCTCAAGGATGATGGGGTCTGTTCGGGGGGTCAAGTCGGTCAAGGTAAAGCGCGTAACCGGGGTCCTAAAACGGTGCGGATAGCGAGGGCCTCGATTTTGCGTATAAGCGGTCCCCCATATGAAAATTCTGCACTATTGCCTTCATAGCTGTCTGACCCCCTTAAAACAGGCTTTTGGGGCTTAGATCCACCTAAGACGCTGAGGAAACTTACATTCGGACCCGCTGGGACCTTTTTAGGCCAAAACTGGAGAAAAAAAAATTTCATGAAATTTTGAACTTTGCGACATGTCCGCGTATGCAGAAAATTCAATAAATTGCAAATTTTGGTGCGGAGGATTCAGAGTCGCCAAACGGGCCGGTTGGTGGGTGGGGTTGGTTGGTGAAGTCAAATCGGTCAAGGAAACGCGCATAACCGGGGTTCACAAGTCAAACGGGAAAGCATGAGGCCAGGTAATGTTTCTCAATGGTTTCCTACTGTAATTAACAGGGATACTCAGTTCTATTCATCTCAGAGGTGTGAAAGCCCAGCCAGGCATGCATTTGCGCGCTATATCCGTTGGAGATGGATCGGAACCGCCTATGAAATCCCCACTTTTGGCCTGGAAATGCCCCGGGATGACAATGTCATTGTCTCCTGGGGCATTTCCAGGCCAAAAGTGGGGATTTCATAGGCTTTTATTTTAAGCCTGGCCTAAAACTGTACTTGTTGGACAGGTGCGCGTAGGCAGAAAATGTCAGTTTTTGAGCGAAAAACTTAGCGTCACGAAACCGCCCCAAGGATGATGGGGTCTGTTCAGGCGGTCGAGTCGGTCAAGGTAACGCGCACATCTGGGGTCCTAAAGGGGCGCGGATAGCGGGGGCCTCCATTTTGCGTTTCAGGGGTCCCAAATATGAACATTCTGCACTATTGCCTTCAGAGCTGTCTGACCCCCTTAAAACAGGTTTTTGGGGCTAAGGTCCACCTAAGACGCTGAGGAAACTTACATTCGGACCCGCTGGGACCTTCTTAGGCCAAAACTGGAGAAATTTTTTTTTTCGTGAAATTTTGAAATTTGCGACAGGTCCGCGTATGCAGAAAATGTCAGTTTTTGAGCGAAAAACTTAGCGTCACGAAACCGCCCCAAGGATGATGGGGTCTGTTCAGGGGGTCAAGTCGGTCAAGGTAAAGCGCGTAACCGGGGTCCTAAAGTGGTGCGGATCGCGGGGGCCTCGATTTTGCGCATATGCGGGTCCCCCCATTTGAAAATTCTGCACTATTGCCTTCATAGCTGTCTGACCCCCTTAAAACAGGTTTTTGGGCTTAGATCCACCTAAGACGCTGAGGAAACTTACATTCGGACCCGCTGGGACCTTCTTAGGCCAAAACTGGAGAAATTTTTTTTTTCGTGAAATTTTGAACTTTGCGACAGGTCCGCGTATGCAGAAAATGTCAGTTTTTGAGCGAAAAACTTAGCGTCACGAAACCGCCCCAAGGATGATGGGGTCTGTTCGGGGGGTCAAGTCGGTCAAGGTAAAGCGCGTAACCGGGGTCCTAAAACGGTGCGGATAGCGAGGGCCTCGATTTTGCGTATAAGCGGTCCCCCATATGAAAATTCTGCACTATTGCCTTCATAGCTGTCTGACCCCCTTTAAAACAGGCTTTTGGGGCTTAAGTCCACCTAAGACCCTGAGGAAACTTACATTTGGACCCGCTGGGACCTTTTTAGGCCAAAACTGGAGAAAAAAAAATTTCAGGAAATTTTGAACTTTGCGACAGGTCCGCGTATGCAGAAAATTCAATAAATTGCAAATTTTGGTGCGGAGGATTCAGAGTCGCCAAAAGGGCCGGTTGGTGGGTGGGGTTGGTTGGTGAAGTCAAATCGGTCAAGGAAACGCGCATAACCGGGGTTCACAAGTCAAACGGGAAAGCATGAGGCCAGGTAATGTTTCTCAATGGTTTCCTACTGTAATTAACAGGGATACTCAGTTCTATTCATCTCAGAGGTGTGAAAGCCCAGCCAGGCATGCATTTGCGCGCTATATCCGTTGGAGATGGATCGGAACCGCCTATGAAATCCCCACTTTTTGGCCTGGAAATGCCCCGGGATGACAATGTCATTGTCTCCCGGGGCATTTCCAGGCCAAAAGTGGGGATTTCATAGGCTTTTATTTTAAGCCTGGCCTAAAACTGTACTTGTTGGACAGGTCCGCGTATGCAGAAAATGTCAGTTTTTGAGCGAAAAACTTAGCGTCACGAAACCGCCCCAAGGATGATGGGGTCTGTTCAGGGGGTCAAGTCGGTCAAGGTAAAGCGCGTAACCGAGGTCCTAAAGTGGTGCGGATCGCGGGGGCCTCGATTTTGCGCATATGCGGTCCCCCATTTGAAAATTCTGCACTATTGCCTTCATAGCTGTCTGACCCCCTTAAAACAGGTTTTTGGGGCTTAGATCCACCTAAGACGCTGAGGAAACTTACATTCGGACCCGCTGGGACCTTCTTAGGCCAAAACTGGAGAAATTTTTTTTTCGTGAAATTTTGAACTTTGCGACAGGTCCGCGTATGCAGAAAATTTCAGTTTTTGAGCGAAAAACTTAGCGTCACGAAACCGCCCCAAGGATGATGGGGTCTGTTCGGGGGGTCAAGTCGGTCAAGGTAAAGCGCGTAACCGGGGTCCTAAAACGGTGCGGATAGCGAGGGCCTCGATTTTGCGTATAAGCGGTCCCCCATATGAAAATTCTGCACTATTGCCTTCATAGCTGTCTGACCCCCTTAAAACAGGCTTTTGGGGCTTAGATCCACCTAAGACCCTGAGGAAACTTACATTTGGACCCGCTGGGACCTTTTTAGGCCAAAACTGGAGAAAAAAAAATTTCATGAAATTTTGAACTTTGCGACAGGTCCGCGTATGCAGAAAATTCAATAAATTGCAAATTTTGGTGCGGAGGATTCACCCCAAGGATGATGGGGTCTGTTCGGGGGGTCAAGTCGGTCAAGGTAAAGCGCGTAACCGGGGTCCTAAAAGGGTGCGGATAGCGAGGGCCTCGATTTTGCGTATAAGCGGTCCCCCATATGAAAATTCTGCACTATTGCCTTCATAGCTGTCTGACCCCCTTAAAACAGGCTTTTGGGGCTTAGATCCACCTAAGACCCTGAGGAAACTTACATTTGGACCCGCTGGGACCTTTTTAGGCCAAAACTGTAGAAAAAAAAATTTCATGAAATTTTGAACTTTGCGACAGGTCCGCGTATGCAGAAAATTCAATAAATTGCAAATTTTGGTGCGGAGGATTCAGAGTCGCCAAAAGGGCCGGTTGGTGGGTGGGGTTGGTTGGTGAAGTCAAATCGGTCAAGGAAACGCGCATAACTGGGGTTCACAAGTCAAACGGGAAAGCATGAGGCCAGGTAATGTTTCTCAATGGTTTCCTACTGTAATTAACAGGGATACTCAGTTCTATTCATCTCAGAGGTGTGAAAGCCCAGCCAGGCATGCATTTGCGCGCTATATCCGTTGGAGATGGATCGGAACCGCCTATGAAATCCCCACTTTTGGCCTGGAAATGCCCCGGGATGACAATGTCATTGTCTCCCGGGGCATTTCCAGGCCAAAAGTGGGGATTTCATAGGCTTTTATTTTAAGCCTGGCCTAAAACTGTACTTGTTGGACAGGTGCGCGTAGGCAGAAAATGTCAGTTTTTGAGCGAAAAACTTAGCGTCACGAAACCGCCCCAAGGATGATGGGGTCTGTTCGGGCGGTCGAGTCGGTCAAGGTAACGCGCACATCTGGGGTCCTAATGGGGCGCGGATAGCGGGGGCCTCCATTTTGCGTTTCAGGGGTCCCAAATATGAACATTCTGCACTATTGCCTTCAGAGCTGTCTGACCCCTTTAAAACAGGTTTTTGGGGCTAAGGTCCACCTAAGACGCTGAGGAAACTTACATTCGGACCCGCTGGGACCTTCTTAGGCCAAAACTGGAGAATTTTTTTTTTCGTGAAATTTTGAACTTTGCGACAGGTCCGCGTATGCAGAAAATGTCAGTTTTTGAGCGAAAAACTTAGCGTCACGAAACCGCCCCAAGGATGATGGGGTCTGTTCGGGTGGTCAAGTCGGTCAAGGTAAAGCGCGTAACCGGGGTCCTAAAACGGTGCGGATAGCGAGGGCCTCGATTTTGCGTATAAGCGGTCCCCCCATATGAAAATTCTGCACTATTGCCTTCATAGCTGTCTGACCCCCTTAAAACAGGCTTTTGGGGCTTAGATCCACCTAAGACCCTGAGGAAACTTACATTTGGACCCGCTGGGACCTTTTTAGGCCAAAACTGGAGGAAAAAAAATTTCATGAAATTTTGAACTTTGCGACAGGTCCGCGTATGCAGAAAATTTAATAAATTGCAAATTTTGGTGCGGAGGATTCAGAGTCGCCAAAAGGGCCGGTTGGTGGGTGGGGTTGGTTGGTGAAGTCAAATCGGTCAAGGAAACGCGCATAACCGGGGTTCACAAGTCAAACGGGAAAGCATGAGGCCAGGTAATGTTTCTCAATGGTTTCCTACTGTAATTAACAGGGATACTCAGTTCTATTCATCTCAGAGGTGTGAAAGCCCAGCCAGGCATGCATTTGCGCGCTATATCCGTTGGAGATGGATCGGAACCGCCTATGAAATCCCCACTTTTGGCCTGGAAATGCCCCGGGATGACAATGTCATTGTCTCCCGGGGCATTTCCAGGCCAAAAGTGGGGATTTCATAGGCTTTTATTTTAAGCCTGGCCTAAAACTGTACTTGTTGGACAGGTGCGCGTAGGCAGAAAATGTCAGTTTTTGAGCGAAAAACTTAGCGTCACGAAACCGCCCCAAGGATGATGGGGTCTGTTCGGGCGGTCGAGTCGGTCAAGGTAACGCGCACATCTGGGGTCCTAAAGGGGCGCGGATAGCGGGGGCCTCCATTTTGCGTTTCAGGGGTCCCAAATATGAACATTCTGCACTATTGCCTTCAGAGCTGTCTGACCCCCTTAAAACAGGTTTTTGGGGCTAAGGTCCACCTAAGACGCTGAGGAAACTTACATTCGGACCCGCTGGGACCTTCTTAGGCCAAAACTGGAGAAATTTTTTTTTCATGAAATTTTGAAATTTGCGACAGGTCCGCGTATGCAGAAAATGTCAGTTTTTGAGCGAAAAACTTAGCGTCACGAAACCGCCCCAAGGATGATGGGGTCTGTTCAGGGGGTCAAGTCGGTCAAGGTAAAGCGCGTAACCGGGGTCCTAAAGTGGTGCGGATCGCGGGGGCCTCGATTTTGCGCATATGCGGTCCCCCATTTGAAAATTCTGCACTATTGCCTTCATAGCTGTCTGACCCCCTTAAAACAGGCTTTTGGGGCTTAGATCCACCTAAGACCCTGAGGAAACTTACATTTGGACCCGCTGGGACCTTTTTAGGCCAAAACTTTTGGCCTGGAAATGCCCCGGGATGACAATGTCATTGTCTCCCGGGGCATTTCCAGGCCAAAAGTAGGGATTTCATAGGCTTTTATTTTAAGCCTGGCCTAAAACTGTACTTGTTGGACAGGTGCGCGTAGGCAGAAAATGTCAGTTTTTGAGCGAAAAACTTAGCGTCACGAAACCGCCCCAAGGATGATGGGGTCTGTTCGGGCGGTCGAGTCGGTCAAGGTAACGCGCACATCTGGGGTCCTAAAGGGGCGCGGATAGCGGGGGCCTCCATTTTGCGTTTCAGGGGTCCCAAATATGAACATTCTGCACTATTGCCTTCAGAGCTGTCTGACCCCCTTAAAACAGGTTTTTGGGGCTAAGGTCCACCTAAGACGCTGAGGAAACTTACATTCGGACCCGCTGGGACCTTCTTAGGCCAAAACTGGAGAAATTTTTTTTTCGTGAAATTTTGAAATTTGCGACAGGTCCGCGTATGCAGAAAATGTCAGTTTTTGAGCGAAAAACTTAGCGTCACGAAACCGCCCCAAGGATGATGGGGTCTGTTCAGGGGGTCAAGTCGGTCAAGGTAAAGCGCGTAACCGGGGTCCTAAAGTGGTTCGGATCGCGGGGGCCTCGATTTTGCGCATATGCGGTCCCCCATTTGAAAATTCTGCACTATTGCCTTCATAGCTGTCTGACCCCCTTAAAACAGGTTTTTGGGGCTTAGATCCACCTAAGACACTGAGGAAACTTACATTCGGACCCGCTGGGACCTTCTTAGGCCAAAACTGGAGAAATTTTTTTTTCGTGAAATTTTGAACTTTGCGACAGGTCCGCGTATGCAGAAAATGTCAGTTTTTGAGCGAAAAACTTAGCGTCACGAAACCGCCCCAAGGATGATGGGGTCTGTTCGGGGGGTCAAGTCGGTCAAGGTAAAGCGCGTAACCGGGGTCCTAAAACGGTGCGGATAGCGAGGGCCTCGATTTTGCGTATAAGCGGTCCCCCATATGAAAATTCTGCACTATTGCCTTCATAGCTGTCTGACCCCCTTAAAACAGGCTTTTGGGGCTTAGATCCACCTAAGACCCTGAGGAAACTTACATTTGGACCCGCTGGGACCTTTTTAGGCCAAAACTGGAGAAAAAAAAATTTCATGAAATTTTGAACTTTGCGACAGGTCCGCGTATGCAGAAAATTCAATAAATTGCAAATTTTGGTGCGGAGGATTCAGAGTCGCCAAAAGGGCCGGTTGGTGGGTGGGGTTGGTTGGTGAAGTCAAATCGGTCAAGGAAACGCGCATAACCGGGGTTCACAAGTCAAACGGGAAAGCATGAGGCCAGGTAATGTTTCTCAATGGTTTCCTACTGTAATTAACAGGGATACTCAGTTCTATTCATCTCAGAGGTGTGAAAGCCCAGACAGGCATGCATTTGCGCGCTATATCCGTTGGAGATGGATCGGAACCGCCTATGAAATCCCCACTTTTGGCCTGGAAATGCCCCGGGATGACAATGTCATTGTCTCCCGGGGCATTTCCAGGCCAAAAGTGGGGATTTCATAGGCTTTTATTTTAAGCCTGGCCTAAAACTGTACTTGTTGGACAGGTGCGCGTAGGCAGAAAATGTCAGTTTTTGAGCGAAAAACTTAGCGTCACGAAACCGCCCCAAGGATGATGGGGTCTGTTCGGGCGGTCGAGTCGGTCAAGGTAACGCGCACATCTGGGGTCCTAAAGGGGCGCGGATAGCGGGGGCCTCCATTTTGCGTTTCAGGGGTCCCAAATATGAACATTCTGCACTATTGCCTTCAGAGCTGTCTGACCCCCTTAAAACAGGTTTTTGGGGCTAAGGTCCACCTAAGACGCTGAGGAAACTTACATTCGGACCCGCTGGGACCTTCTTAGGCCAAAACTGGAGAAATTTTTTTTTCGTGAAATTTTGAAATTTGCGACAGGTCCGCGTATGCAGAAAATGTCAGTTTTTGAGCGAAAAACTTAGCGTCACGAAACCGCCCCAAGGATGATGGGGTCTGTTCAGGGGGTCAAGTCGGTCAAGGTAAAGCGCGTAACCGGGGTCCTAAAGTGGTGCGGATCGCGGGGGCCTCGATTTTGCGCATATGCGGTCCCCCATTTGAAAATTCTGCACTATTGCCTTCATAGCTGTCTGACCCCCTTAAAACAGGTTTTTGGGGCTTAGATCCACCTAAGACGCTGAGGAAACTTACATTCGGACCCGCTGGGACCTTCTTAGGCCAAAACTGGAGAAATTTTTTTTTCGTGAAATTTTGAACTTTGCGACAGGTCCGCGTATGCAGAAAATGTCAGTTTTTGAGCGAAAAACTTAGCGTCACGAAACCGCCCCAAGGATGATGGGGTCTGTTCGGGGGGTCAAGTCGGTCAAGGTAAAGCGCGTAACCGGGGTCCTAAAACGGTGCGGATAGCGAGGGCCTCGATTTTGCGTATAAGCGGTCCCCCATATGAAAATTCTGCACTATTGCCTTCATAGCTGTCTGACCCCCTTAAAACAGGCTTTTGGGGCTTAGATCCACCTAAGACCCTGAGGAAACTTACATTTGGACCCGCTGGGACCTTTTTAGGCCAAAACTGGAGAAAAAAAAATTTCATGAAATTTTGAACTTTGCGACAGGTCCGCGTATGCAGAAAATTCAATAAATTGCAAATTTTGGTGCGGAGGATTCAGAGTCGCCAAAAGGGCCGGTTGGTGGGTGGGGTTGGTTGGTGAAGTCAAATCGGTCAAGGAAACGCGCATAACCGGGGTTCACAAGTCAAACGGGAAAGCATGAGGCCAGGTAATGTTTCTCAATGGTTTCCTACTGTAATTAACAGGGATACTCAGTTCTATTCATCTCAGAGGTGTGAAAGCCCAGCCAGGCATGCATTTGCGCGCTATATCCGTTGGAGATGGATCGGAACCGCCTATGAAATCCCCACTTTTGGCCTGGAAATGCCCCGGGATGACAATGTCATTGTCTCCCGGGGCATTTCCAGGCCAAAAGTGGGGATTTCATAGGCTTTTATTTTAAGCATGGCCTAAAACTGTACTTGTTGGACAGGTGCGCGTAGGCAGAAAATGTCAGTTTTTGAGCGAAAAACTTAGCTTCACGTAACCGCCCCAAGGATGATGGGGTCTGTTCGGGCGGTCGAGTCGGTCAAGGTAACGCGCACATCTGGGGTCCTAAAGGGGCGCGGATAGCGGGGGCCTCCATTTTGCGTTTCAGGGGTCCCAAATATGAACATTCTGCACTATTGCCTTCAGAGCTGTCTGACCCCCTTAAAACAGGTTTTTGGGGCTAAGGTCCACCTAAGACGCTGAGGAAACTTACATTCGGACCCGCTGGGACCTTCTTAGGCCAAAACTGGAGAAATTTTTTTTTCGTGAAATTTTGAAATTTGCGACAGGTCCGCGTATGCAGAAAATGTCAGTTTTTGAGCGAAAAACTTAGCGTCACGAAACCGCCCCAAGGATGATGGGGTCTGTTCAGGGGGTCAAGTCGGTCAAGGTAAAGCGCGTAACCGGGGTCCTAAAGTGGTGCGGATCGCGGGGGCCTCGATTTTGCGCATATGCGGTCCCCCATTTGAAAATTCTGCACTATTGCCTTCATAGCTGTCTGACCCCCTTAAAACAGGTTTTTGGGGCTTAGATCCACCTAAGACGCTGAGGAAACTTACATTCGGACCCGCTGGGACCTTCTTAGGCCAAAACTGGAGAAATTTTTTTTTCGTGAAATTTTGAACTTTGCGACAGGTCCGCGTATGCAGAAAATGTCAGTTTTTGAGCGAAAAACTTAGCGTCACGAAACCGCCCCAAGGATGATGGGGTCTGTTCGGGGGGTCAAGTCGGTCAAGGTAAAGCGCGTAACCGGGGTCCTAAAACGGTGCGGATAGCGAGGGCCTCGATTTTGCGTATAAGCGGTCCCCCATATGAAAATTCTGCACTATTGCCTTCATAGCTGTCTGACCCCCTTAAAACAGGCTTTTGGGGCTTAGATCCACCTAAGACCCTGAGGAAACTTACATTTGGACCCGCTGGGACCTTTTTAGGCCAAAACTGGAGAAAAAAAAATTTCATGAAATTTTGAACTTTGCGACAGGTCCGCGTATGCAGAAAATTCAATAAATTGCAAATTTTGGTGCGGAGGATTCAGAGTCGCCAAAAGGGCCGGTTGGTGGGTGGGGTTGGTTGGTGAAGTCAAATCGGTCAAGGAAACGCGCATAACCGGGGTTCACAAGTCAAACGGGAAAGCATGAGGCCAGGTAATGTTTCTCAATGGTTTCCTACTGTAATTAACAGGGATACTCAGTTCTATTCATCTCAGAGGTGTGAAAGCCCAGCCAGGCATGCATTTGCGCGCTATATCCGTTGGAGATGGATCGGAACCGCCTATGAAATCCCCACTTTTGGCCTGGAAATGCCCCGGGATGACAATGTCATTGTCTCCCGGGGCATTTCCAGGCCAAAAGTGGGGATTTCATAGGCTTTTATTTTAAGCCTGGCCTAAAACTGTACTTGTTGGACAGGTGCGCGTAGGCAGAAAATGTCAGTTTTTGAGCGAAAAACTTAGCGTCACGAAACCGCCCCAAGGATGATGGGGTCTGTTCGGGCGGTCAAGTCGGTCAAGGTAACGCGCACATCTGGGGTCCTAAAGGGGCGCGGATAGCGGGGGACTCCATTTTGCGTTTCAGGGGTCCCAAATATGAACATTCTGCACTATTGCCTTCAGAGCTGTCTGACCCCCTTAAAACAGGTTTTTGGGGCTAAGGTCCACCTAAGACGCTGAGGAAACTTACATTCGGACCCGCTGGGACCTTCTTAGGCCAAAACTGGAGAAATTTTTTTTTCGTGAAATTTTGAAATTTGCGACAGGTCCGCGTATGCAGAAAATGTCAGTTTTTGAGCGAAAAACTTAGCGTCACGAAACCGCCCCAAGGATGATGGGGTCTGTTCAGGGGGTCAAGTCGGTCAAGGTAAAGCGCGTAACCGGGGTCCTAAAGTGGTGCGGATCGCGGGGGCCTCGATTTTGCGCATATGCGGTCCCCCATTTGAAAATTCTGCACTATTGCCTTCATAGCTGTCTGACCCCCTTAAAACAGGTTTTTGGGGCTTAGATCCACCTAAGACGCTGAGGAAACTTACATTCGGACCCGCTGGGACCTTCTTAGGCCAAAACTGGAGAAATTTTTTTTTCGTGAAATTTTGAACTTTGCGACAGGTCCGCGTATGCAGAAAATGTCAGTTTTTGAGCGAAAAACTTAGCGTCACGAAACCGCCCCAAGGATGATGGGGTCTGTTCGGGGGGTCAAGTCGGTCAAGGTAAAGCGCGTAACCGGGGTCCTAAAACGGTGCGGATAGCGAGGGCCTCGATTTTGCGTATAAGCGGTCCCCCATATGAAAATTCTGCACTATTGCCTTCATAGCTGTCTGACCCCCTTAAAACAGGCTTTTGGGGCTTAGATCCACCTAAGACCCTGAGGAAACTTACATTTGGACCCGCTGGGACCTTTTTAGGCCAAAACTGGAGAAAAAAAAATTTCATGAAATTTTGAACTTTGCGACAGGTCCGCGTATGCAGAAAATTCAATAAATTGCAAATTTTGGTGCGGAGGATTCAGAGTCGCCAAAAGGGCCGGTTGGTGGGTGGGGTTGGTTGGTGAAGTCAAATCGGTCAAGGAAACGCGCATAACCGGGGTTCACAAGTCAAACGGGAAAGCATGAGGCCAGGTAATGTTTCTCAATGGTTTCCTACTGTAATTAACAGGGATACTCAGTTCTATTCATCTCAGAGGTGTGAAAGCCCAGCCAGGCATGCATTTGCGCGCTATATCCGTTGGAGATGGATCGGAACCGCCTATGAAATCCCCACTTTTGGCCTGGAAATGCCCCGGGATGACAATGTCATTGTCTCCCGGGGCATTTCCAGGCCAAAAGTGGGGATTTCATAGGCTTTTATTTTAAGCCTGGCCTAAAACTGTACTTGTTGGACAGGTGCGCGTAGGCAGAAAATGTCAGTTTTTGAGCGAAAAACTTAGCGTCACGAAACCGCCCCAAGGATGATGGGGTCTGTTCGGGCGGTCGAGTCGGTCAAGGTAACGCGCACATCTGGGGTCCTAAAGGGGCGCGGATAGCGGGGGCCTCCATTTTGCGTTTCAGGGGTCCCAAATATGAACATTCTGCACTATTGCCTTCAGAGCTGTCTGACCCCCTTAAAACAGGTTTTTGGGGCTAAGGTCCACCTAAGACGCTGAGGAAACTTACATTCGGACCCGCTGGGACCTTCTTAGGCCAAAACTGGAGAAATTTTTTTTTCGTGAAATTTTGAAATTTGCGACAGGTCCGCGTATGCAGAAAATGTCAGTTTTTGAGCGAAAAACTTAGCGTCACGAAACCGCCCCAAGGATGATGGGGTCTGTTCAGGGGGTCAAGTCGGTCAAGGTAAAGCGCGTAACCGGGGTCCTAAAGTGGTGCGGATCGCGGGGGCCTCGATTTTGCGCATATGCGGTCCCCCATTTGAAAATTCTGCACTATTGCCTTCATAGCTGTCTGACCCCCTTAAAACAGGTTTTTGGGGCTTAGATCCACCTAAGACGCTGAGGAAACTTACATTCGGACCCGCTGGGACCTTCTTAGGCCAAAACTGGAGAAATTTTTTTTTCGTGAAATTTTGAACTTTGCGACAGGTCCGCGTATGCAGAAAATGTCAGTTTTTGAGCGAAAAACTTAGCGTCACGAAACCGCCCCAAGGATGATGGGGTCTGTTCGGGGGGTCAAGTCGGTCAAGGTAAAGCGCGTAACCGGGGTCCTAAAACGGTGCGGATAGCGAGGGCCTCGATTTTGCGTATAAGCGGTCCCCCATATGAAAATTCTGCACTATTGCCTTCATAGCTGTCTGACCCCCTTAAAACAGGCTTTTGGGGCTTAGATCCACCTAAGACCCTGAGGAAACTTACATTTGGACCCGCTGGGACCTTTTTAGGCCAAAACTGGAGAAAAAAAAAATTCATGAAATTTTGAACTTTGCGACAGGTCCGCGTATGCAGAAAATTCAATAAATTGCAAATTTTGGTGCGGAGGATTCAGAGTCGCCAAAAGGGCCGGTTGGTGGGTGGGGTTGGTTGGTGAAGTCAAATCGGTCAAGGAAACGCGCATAACCGGGGTTCACAAGTCAAACGGGAAAGCATGAGGCCAGGTAATGTTTCTCAATGGTTTCCTACTGTAATTAACAGGGATACTCAGTTCTATTCATCTCAGAGGTGTGAAAGCCCAGCCAGGCATGCATTTGCGCGCTATATCCGTTGGAGATGGATCGGAACCGCCTATGAAATCCCCACTTTTGGCCTGGAAATGCCCCGGGATGACAATGTCATTGTCCCCGCGGCATTTCCAGGCCAAAAGTGGGGATTTCATAGGCTTTTATTTTAAGCCTGGCCTAAAACTGTACTTGTTGGACAGGTGCGCGTAGGCAGAAAATGTCAGTTTTTGAGCGAAAAACTTAGCGTCACGAAACCGCCCCAAGGATGATGGGGTCTGTTCGGGCGGTCGAGTCGGTCAAGGTAACGCGCACATCTGGGGTCCTAAAGGGGCGCGGATAGCGGGGGCCTCCATTTTGCGTTTCAGGGGTCCCAAATATGAACATTCTGCACTATTGCCTTCAGAGCTGTCTGACCCCCTTAAAACAGGTTTTTGGGGCTAAGGTCCACCTAAGACGCTGAGGAAACTTACATTCGGACCCGCTGGGACCTTCTTAGGCCAAAACTGGAGAAATTTTTTTTTCGTGAAATTTTGAAATTTGCGACAGGTCCGCGTATGCAGAAAATGTCAGTTTTTGAGCGAAAAACTTAGCGTCACGAAACCGCCCCAAGGATGATGGGGTCTGTTCAGGGGGTCAAGTCGGTCAAGGTAAAGCGCGTAACCGGGGTCCTAAAGTGGTGCGGATCGCGGGGGCCTCGATTTTGCGCATATGCGGTCCCCCATTTGAAAATTCTGCACTATTGCCTTCATAGCTGTCTGACCCCCTTAAAACAGGTTTTTGGGGCTTAGATCCACCTAAGACGCTGAGGAAACTTACATTCGGACCCGCTGGGACCTTCTTAGGCCAAAACTGGAGAAATTTTTTTTTCGTGAAATTTTGAACTTTGCGACAGGTCCGCGTATGCAGAAAATGTCAGTTTTTGAGCGAAAAACTTAGCGTCACGAAACCGCCCCAAGGATGATGGGGTCTGTTCGGGGGGTCAAGTCGGTCAAGGTAAAGCGCGTAACCGGGGTCCTAAAACGGTGCGGATAGCGAGGGCCTCGATTTTGCGTATAAGCGGTCCCCCATATGAAAATTCTGCACTATTGCCTTCATAGCTGTCTGACCCCCTTAAAACAGGCTTTTGGGGCTTAGATCCACCTAAGACCCTGAGGAAACTTACATTTGGACCCGCTGGGACCTTTTTAGGCCAAAACTGGAGAAAAAAAAATTTCATGAAATTTTGAACTTTGCGACAGGTCCGCGTATGCAGAAAATTCAATAAATTGCAAATTTTGGTGCGGAGGATTCAGAGTCGCCAAAAGGGCCGGTTGGTGGGTGGGGTTGGTTGGTGAAGTCAAATTGGTCAAGGAAACGCGCATAACCGGGGTTCACAAGTCAAACGGGAAAGCATGAGGCCAGGTAATGTTTCTCAATGGTTTCCTACTGTAATTAACAGGGATACTCAGTTCTATTCATCTCAGAGGTGTGAAAGCCCAGCCAGGCATGCATTTGCGCGCTATATCCGTTGGAGATGGATCGGAACCGCCTATGAAATCCCCACTTTTGGCCTGGAAATGCCCCGGGATGACAATGTCATTGTCTCCCGGGGCATTTCCAGGCCAAAAGTGGGGATTTCATAGGCTTTTATTTTAAGCCTGGCCTAAAACTGTACTTGTTGGACAGGTGCGCGTAGGCAGAAAATGTCAGTTTTTGAGCGAAAAACTTAGCGTCACGAAACCGCCCCAAGGATGATGGGGTCTGTTCGGGCGGTCGAGTCGGTCAAGGTAACGCGCACATCTGGGGTCCTAAAGGGGCGCGGATAGCGGGGGCCTCCATTTTGCGTTTCAGGGGTCCCAAATATGAACATTCTGCACTATTGCCTTCAGAGCTGTCTGACCCCCTTAAAACAGGTTTTTGGGGCTAAGGTCCACCTAAGACGCTGAGGAAACTTACATTCGGACCCGCTGGGACCTTCTTAGGCCAAAACTGGAGAAATTTTTTTTTCGTGAAATTTTGAAATTTGCGACAGGTCCGCGTATGCAGAAAATGTCAGTTTGTTGAGCGAAAAACTTAGCGTCACGAAACCGCCCCAAGGATGATGGGGTCTGTTCAGGGGGTCAAGTCGGTCAAGGTAAAGCGCGTAACCGGGGTCCTAAAGTGGTGCGGATCGCGGGGGCCTCGATTTTGCGCATATGCGGTCCCCCATTTGAAAATTCTGCACTATTGCCTTCATAGCTGTCTGACCCCCTTAAAACAGGTTTTTGGGGCTTAGATCCACCTAAGACGCTGAGGAAACTTACATTCGGACCCGCTGGGACCTTCTTAGGCCAAAACTGGAGAAATTTTTTTTTCGTGAAATTTTGAACTTTGCGACAGGTCCGCGTATGCAGAAAATGTCAGTTTTTGAGCGAAAAACTTAGCGTCACGAAACCGCCCCAAGGATGATGGGGTCTGTTCGGGGGGTCAAGTCGGTCAAGGTAAAGCGCGTAACCGGGGTCCTAAAACGGTGCGGATAGCGAGGGCCTCGATTTTGCGTATAAGCGGTCCCCCATATGAAAATTCTGCACTATTGCCTTCATAGCTGTCTGACCCCCTTAAAACAGGCTTTTGGGGCTTAGATCCACCTAAGACGCTGAGGAAACTTACATTCGGACCCGCTGGGACCTTTTTAGGCCAAAACTGGAGAAAAAAAAATTTCATGAAATTTTGAACTTTGCGACATGTCCGCGTATGCAGAAAATTCAATAAATTGCAAATTTTGGTGCGGAGGATTCAGAGTCGCCAAACGGGCCGGTTGGTGGGTGGGGTTGGTTGGTGAAGTCAAATCGGTCAAGGAAACGCGCATAACCGGGGTTCACAAGTCAAACGGGAAAGCATGAGGCCAGGTAATGTTTCTCAATGGTTTCCTACTGTAATTAACAGGGATACTCAGTTCTATTCATCTCAGAGGTGTGAAAGCCCAGCCAGGCATGCATTTGCGCGCTATATCCGTTGGAGATGGATCGGAACCGCCTATGAAATCCCCACTTTTGGTCTGGAAATGCCCCGGGATGACAATGTCATTGTCTCCCGGGGCATTTCCAGGCCAAAAGTGGGGATTTCATAGGCTTTTATTTTAAGCCTGGCCTAAAACTGTACTTGTTGGACAGGTGCGCGTAGGCAGAAAATGTCAGTTTTTGAGCGAAAAACTTAGCGTCACGAAACCGCCCCAAGGATGATGGGGTCTGTTCGGGCGGTCGAGTCGGTCAAGGTAACGCGCACATCTGGGGTCCTAAAGGGGCGCGGATAGCGGGGGCCTCCATTTTGCGTTTCAGGGGTCCCAAATATGAACATTCTGCACTATTGCCTTCAGAGCTGTCTGACCCCATTAAAACAGGTTTTTGGGGCTAAGGTCCACCTAAGACGCTGAGGAAACTTACATTCGGACCCGCTGGGACTTTCTTAGGCCAAAACTGGAGAAATTTTTTTTTCGTGAAATTTTGAAATTTGCGACAGGTCCGCGTATGCAGAAAATGTCAGTTTTTGAGCGAAAAACTTAGCGTCACGAAACCGCCCCAAGGATGATGGGGTCTGTTCAGGGGGTCAAGTCGGTCAAGGTAAAGCGCGTAACCGGGGTCCTAAAGTGGTGCGGATCGCGGGGGCCTCGATTTTGCGCATATGCGGTCCCCCATTTGAAAATTCTGCACTATTGCCTTCATAGCTGTCTGACCCCCTTAAAACAGGTTTTTGGGGCTTAGATCCACCTAAGACGCTGAGGAAACTTACATTCGGACCCGCTGGGACCTTCTTAGGCCAAAACTGGAGAAATTTTTTTTTCGTGAAATTTTGAACTTTGCGACAGGTCCGCGTATGCAGAAAATGTCAGTTTTTGAGCGAAAAACTTAGCGTCACGAAACCGCCCCAAGGATGATGGGGTCTGTTCGGGGGGTCAAGTCGGTCAAGGTAAAGCGCGTAACCGGGGTCCTAAAACGGTGCGGATAGCGAGGGCCTCGATTTTGCGTATAAGCGGTCCCCCATATGAAAATTCTGCACTATTGCCTTCATAGCTGTCTGACCCCCTTAAAACAGGCTTTTGGGGCTTAGATCCACCTAAGACCCTGAGGAAACTTACATTTGGACCTGCTGGGACCTTTTTAGGCCAAAACTGGAGAAAAAAAATTTCATGAAATTTTGAACTTTGCGACAGGTCCGTGTATGCAGAAAATTCAATAAATTGCAAATTTTGGTGCGGAGGATTCAGAGTCGCCAAACGGGCCGGTTGGTGGGTGGGGTTGGTTGGTGAAGTCAAATCGGTCAAGGAAACGCGCATAACCGGGGTTCACAAGTCAAACGGGAAAGCATGAGGCCAGGTAATGTTTCTCAATGGTTTCCTACTGTAATTAACAGGGATACTCAGTTCTATTCATCTCAGAGGTGTGAAAGCCCAGCCAGGCATGCATTTGCGCGCTATATCCGTTGGAGATGGATCGGAACCGCCTGTGAAATCCCCACTTTTGGGGATCTACAAAAGTGGGGATTTCATAGGCTTTTATTTTAAGCCTGGCCTAAAACTGTACTTGTTGGACAGGTGCGCGTAGGCAGAAAATGTCAGTTTTTGAGCGCAAACTTAGCGTCGCGAAACCGCCCCAAAAGTGGGGATTTCATAGGCTTTTATTTTAAGCCTGGCCTAAAACTGTACTTGTTGGACAGGTGCGCGTAGGCAGAAAATGTCAGTTTTTGAGCGAAAAACTTAGCGTCACGAAACTGCCCCAAGAATGATGGGGTCTGTTCAGGGGGTCAAGTCGGTCAAGGTAAAGCGCGTAACCGGGGTCCTAAAGTGGTGCGAATAGCGGGGGCCTGGATTTTGCGTTTCAGGGGTCACAAATATGAACATTCTGCACTATTGCCTTCAGAGCTGTCTGACCCCCTTAAAACAGGTTTTTGGGGCTTAGATCCACCTAAGACGCTGAGGAAACTTACATTCAGACCCGCTGCGACCTTCTTAGGCCAAAACTGGAGAAAAAATTTTTTCGTGAAATTTTGAACTTTGCGACAGGTCCGCGTATGCAGAAAATGTCAGTTTTTAAGCGAAAAACTTAGCGTCACGAAACCGCCCCAAGGATAATGGGGTCTGTTCGGGGCGTCAAGTTGGTCAAGGTAAAGCGCGTAACCGGGGTCCTAAAACGGTGCGGATAGCGAGGGCCTCGATTTTGCATATAAGCGGTCCCCCATATGAAAATTCTGCACTATTGCCTTCATAGCTGTATGACCCCCTTAAAACAGGCTTTTGGCGCTTAGATCCACCTAAGATGCTGAGGAAACTTACATTTGGACCCGCTGGGACCTTTTTAGGACAAAACTGGAGAAAAAAAATTTTCATGAAATTTTGAACTTTGCAGAAAATTCAATAAATTGCAAATTTTGGTGCGGAGGATTCAGAGTCGCCAAACGGGCCGGTTGGTGGGTGGGGTTGGTTGGTGAAGTCAAATCGGTCAAGGAAACGCACATAATTGGGGTTCGCAAGTCAAACGGGAAAGCGTGAGGCCAGGTAATGTTTCTCTATGGTTTTCTACAGTAATTAACAGGATTACTCAGTTCTATTCATCTCAGTGGCGTGAAAGCCCAGCCACGCAGGCGTGTGCGCGCTATATCCGTTGGAGATGGATCGGAACCGCCTATGAAAGCTAGTATTGAGAATCCTACTAGACTCTGGGAACGAGAATGGTATGTTCATAAAGGGAGGTAGAAAGAGAGATAAAATAAGGGTTAAAAGAATGATATGATTTCTGTAACTAATTATATTGGAAGAGGGTCAATCTAATTCAATAGTTAATAGAACTGGGATACTTTGACTGGACTTTTTTAACCGGCGGAAGTGATTCCACAATCTGATGGTCCTTGGCAAGGAGGTTGAAGAATGGTAATTGATTTCGGATTGTGATATCTTAGTTATGAGTTTGATAGTATTAACAACAACTACCTACTCTAATTTTTAGAACATACTTGTACAAGGAAGCATGCATTACTGTTTTTTCCTTTTGCAATTACATGTACATGTATATGATTCAATTAATGATTCTTTACGAAAGAATATAATTATATAGAAAGATATCTCAAAATTTAATGATCCTCTATCCCAGAAGTTAAATTTAATCTAATGCGTACAATCACTTACCTAGACGTGACCTTAGAGTTATTTCCAACTTAAAGGGTATATTCGACCACAAAAAAACTCCAGTATCAAAAGACAATTATTTTGTTAAATTTGATTCAGCTGTCAACGGCGCAAACATTAACCCCGCTGATTTAAATACACTACAGTACGTACTTCTGCTCTTACAAACGATTTGATATTCATCTGCATCTATGAACGTACGTAGAACGTCAAGCATAGGTCAAGTATTTAAATCATCGGGGTTATTGTTCGCGCCACTGACAGTTGAATAAAATTTGGCAATACAGGGTATGAAAGTTTAGTTCCTTTACTAGTACTTTGAAATTTTCAAGGTTGCATTTACTTGTCCCGATTATCTACCGTGACATCAATGCAAATATAATGTACTACAACATAGCTAGTTTGAGATAAGAAATATTATAACTGAGCTGAAATACCCGAGACAGCGCAATCTATGCGAAAATTAAACTCAAAGGGCGATATAAAGGACATCTGTATGAACAGATGCGGATTAAGACAGTCCAATGTTAAAAATAAGGGGTGATTCGGACATTCAAACTGTTTTTCCGTGAAAGTTTGAAGCTCGTACTTTTTGAATATGGTTTAAACAAACTGTAATAGAAATATTCAACTGTAAGTCGCTCAGTTGCTTATACATTAAATCTCATTTTATCGATCGTGAATACTTAATTTCTACAGTGAATATTAAAATCAGTGGGGGGTAAATGTATGCACCACTGACAGCTTGTATCTCGCATCATTGTACGTTTCATAGACATAGTAAAGATTTATCTGTCTATGGTACATGTACGTTTAAACTAAATGTACTCCATTCGGACCTCCTCGGCCATTCACTACGTATTAATTATTCTATGAATGATCGAGGTGATCCGAATGTCTACACACCAGTGCTTTGGGAATTAAATACACGATATCCCAATCTGTGTTTTTTTTATATCAGTAACGGATATCACAGCAGAATTCGTAACTTTTACAGAAAAAGTAAAAAAAGTAAATCGAGTTTTGAACACTTAAAGTAAAGAAATACAGTGTTTGTTAAATTTTATTTAATTGTCAGTGGCACATACATTAACATCACTGATTTAAACACTCGATTATCTATATTAGCTACAAAATACTGCAGTGAATATTTAAATCAGCGGGTTTAATGAGTGCCCCTCTTATAGTTGTATACAATTTATCAGTACTTTTAGTGTATTGCTACGCCAGCCCGGTAAGGTCAGGCTGTAGATCGTATGACCAAGGATCAAGGTGTCATGGGTCATTTTCCCAGGGGGAATATGGCTGAGTTGAGCAAACATGCACTAGTCTGCAGATCGAGGGGACTCGATACCCAGGCAAGGTATAGTTTCGAGCACAGGCGATCGGCACGGTCCCGAGTCAAAAGCACTATATTATTATACATGTATATAATTATAGTGCTTTTGATTAGGGACCGTGCTGGTCGCGTGTGGTTTCGAGAAGTTTATTAATAAAATAACGTTCATACTTCATGAAGTTATACTTTCATGGAGTTTGGTCATGAAATAATTTCTGCGGCTATACTTCCTCCTACCACTGATTCTAAATTATGTGTAACAGTTGTAAGTCACTGATCTAAGTATACACCTAGTAACTGGCGAACAGCTAAGTTTTAGTGTACTGCTACGCCACTGACTTTGTATTAGGTCGAATTCAAGATACTGTATGTATGTACTCTAAATACAATATAATGTGTGTACTAGTTTCAGTTTAACTCGCGATTGAATTAAATCTTGCTGTTCATAAAATTAATCATGGCGAGTTTAAGAAAGTTAATGCATCGGGAAGTTGGACAGTTGTTACGAAATAATGGAGCAAGGTTAGTCATTTATTACTTTAAATTTCTGCATTTTATTCTTCTTTTATTTTAATAAATGTATGGGATCCATTTACCCTGAAGTTCTTTACCACGCACTGGCATTAACTATACTGTCTGGTTTTTTTTACCATACGTGTCTGCGTATTTACACGATATTATTTATGTTTTTATTAATGGCAACTAGCACTGTTTTTGCACAATTCTTCGACATTTTGTTCCAGTCATATCACGGCGGTAAGTCGATCAACTCATTGTCCTTGAAGAGGCTTACTAAGTCTTGTCAGTTGTCATGTTAGTAGCACAGTTAGTTATTCGATTGGTAGTAAATAACATATACATTGTATGCATCTACATTCTACACGAACGAAATGTATAGACTTAACTTTAAAACGCATTTAAGTACTTGATTTATGAATAAACAATAGTGTATACGAGCAGATTCATATGTGAACACAATTTCTCATATATTTTAGTATAGTTCTACTGTACATGTTTTATTAGTTTATTGTATAAATATTAACACAATGAATCAGCAGCTTATATTCGACCTTATTTTATTCAAGTAAATGTACTTTAGATAACAGCTTGTTTTGATTTGTGTTTAGCGTATAACGTGCTCTATTAATAAAACACTCACATATGTTTTCAAGGCCGACATGTTCTAGTTTAAACTTTTTATTTTAGACACCGTGGGCCACTTTCACGAAACAACTTAAGTTCATTTTTAAACTTAAGTTGTTGCTTAAGTCAAGTTTTTATCTTATCACTGGTTCACAAAAAAACTTAAGTCGATTTTGAAATATAAACTTAAGACAAAACTTAAGTCACCTAGGGAGGTGACTTAAGTCTAAAATATGTGATTTAAGTCAGAAATTTCAATATGGCTGCGCCCAATGTTTTAATTCGAAGATGTCATTTGAGTAGGCTGCGAATAATTAGAATATATTTAACCCGTTAGAAGTGTTTGACGACCAATACTTAATAAATATGTACAGGTTATCCTGTTACTGCACGATCACTTAGTGCGAACTACAAGCAGGTCACATAGTTTGCCAGTTAACATGAAAGTTTTTGTTTCATTAAAGTTCTATGCTACTGGCAGTTATAATAGAATTCAAATTGCATGACTCATAGAATAAATGACATCCAAATACATGTATGTATCACTATTTCTATGAAGAGGCGAATAAATGAAAATACATGTAAAGACGGCTAAAGCTATTCGACAACAAAATTGAGGTTCAAATACAAATTAAAAGCAAACACATTAAATTATGTATCAGTGAATTTTAAAAAGCAACGAAATGCAGAATTTAAATAATAAAATATTGATTAACCTTTTCAGTGATAGCCTCGCAAATCCTGTCATTTGGCTGCTAACTAATAATAATCCATGAAAGCTTTGCCTGCAGGGTGATTTTGTTTTGTTTTTCAAACTCAACTTGTATTACACCAACCTCTGTTTAATGAAGTTTCGTTCCCTGCTTGTACAAGGATAGCTCGAGGACATCGTGTATTGATATTTAATGTGTTTGTGAGATGTGTATATAAGTCATTGCTAAAGATTGTACATGTATTACATCATACTATTGATGATTTACACATTACCGGTTTAAAATTGACAGATTTGACAACGTAGCTATGATACAACTCGTACATTGATATAGTCAAAACTTAAGACCAGACTTAAGTCAGGAACAGATAAGATTGTCTTAAGTTTTTTCCAGAAACTGACTTAGTAAAAACTTAAGTCCATCATAACTTTTAACTTAAGTTCAGACTTAAGTCTTGACTTACGAAAAAAATTAAGATTTTTTGTGAGAGTGGCCCCGTATTATTTGATTATAGGATGCATTATACCCGCTTTATACATGTATAGTTCGTTTTTTCTCAACTGTCAAAACATGAATAATTTCACAGTGAATGCGTTTGTTTAAATTATCATCGTGATGCATTCTTGAGTTTCTGAAAGTGTGTATTATGATAGAGTATTGCTGCTGAGCTTATGCCGTATGATATGTTTCAGTCAAGATATGTTAAGGAACAATTAGGCCGCCAGTACAAAAACAATGCATTCAGTCACCGTGAAATTATTCAAGCTTTGACAGTTGAGAAAAAACGGACTATACTATTTGGTGAATGTTGAATAAAGATATAGTCCATTCAATACAGCTTTTGACCTAGACAAAATTGCAACAGAAAATATTTTTATACTCTGCGAAAGACCATCAATACAATAACACACACAAAAAGTTGCACTCCAAATAAAGAGGGGAAAGTGATGAAAAATGAATTTAAAATAATGCATTTTTTACTTATATTAAAAGGCACTGCAACGCTTCGTACTTCTGTCCCGCAGTAAATATAGCTACTGGGTCACAAAATGTAATGAATGCCGGTAGTATTTTGATTTTGAGTTGACTATCCGATGTGAACCTATATATCTACATGTTATTTATTTTATATATGGCAGTAAATTCATTAAAAATACCGTTTTTGGTGACGACCTTGAAAAATTTTAATATTTTACTACGGTAGCGCGTTAGGACTAAAATTGATCATGTTTAGCGTTAAATTTCGTGTCACGATATTTTTGTTGTCTGAGCGCTGAGTACGAAACTTTACACTCACCAAATTAATGTTATCTCTTAGAATTGTTTTAAAAACGAAATAATAACCAAGTTAAGCTTAATTCCATTGATATATCATTTGTTTTAATAACAACATGAAAATAGCATCACACTATATATTTGAGCTTAAACGATTTCTAATTTTCTTGTGTGTGACTGTTACATGTAGCTTTCCTCCGTCATTATTTGAAAATTATGGACCGTTGTTGGTTTTGTTGTGCCACCGTACTGATTCCAGAAATTCATAGTTCCAGGTATTATGTTGGTACTTATATCACATTTGTTCATTAAATGATAAATTCATATCAATGATATATAAACCCTTTTTAGACACATTTGTAGTTTAAACTAAAAGTTGTTATCAACCATGATTTTTGAAAATTGAATACGACCAGATTCCAAAAATTTCCTGTTTTAAATATCATTTTAGTTGTTTTATCCCAAAACTGAACAATTAGGTCTTTTATTTATTATTATTTGTTAGAACATGTTTAGCAATCAAGCTAAAATAGATTCGTATAAACTAAACCCTTGAAGGAAAGCAGAGTCAAAAATTAAGATTTTTCTTTATCTATACAAGTTGACCCAATGGCCTAACCATCAAAGGTTTAAATAAGGTATATGAAGTGATTAGAAGCTGAATGTTACCGTAACTATCATCCTTACGGTTATATCATAGACTTATATGATAAATGTATACACAAACTTAATTGATGAGTCCGTACATAACTAATCTAACATCAGGGGCGGATGCAGGGATTTTTTCTAGGGGGTCCAAACTTTTTCTAGGGCGGGGTCCAAACTTTTTCTATAGGGGTCCAAACTTTTTCTAGGGGAGTCCAAACTTTTTCTAGGGGGGTCCAAACTTTCGACCCACAACCACATTATACTCAGTTTGCAAAATAAATAATTAATGATTCATAATTAAAACTACATAACCATTATATCTATGTTAAGCACAAAAGGAGACAAATTGCTTCATGCTACGTAAAATTGGTATACAGGTAAAAATACACTTATGAACAGGTACATTTCGGAAATATCAGGGGGGTCCGGACCCTGTCCCCCACCGCTAGATTCACCTATGTACACGTAAACTAGATGTAGACTGGATTTGCGCTGACCCATCTATAATGTACCCACTATGTTATATACAAGCATCACTTTGCAGCGCACAAGAAGTATTTTGTAAGTCACATTTGACAAAATTAATATTGGTCAACTTCGCTACCTCTAGGTATCCACCATATTATCTTTACTGAGTTTTAACATCAAGTCAACTCATATAATGGTCAGTACACGGCGACCAGCAGTTAACCTAGCTTTCCTGGACCTTTGTCTATAACTGAATCAGTTCTTGCCTTAGTTATTTTCCGAAAAAAAGTTTTCCCATATTAATTCCCAGTGACCTAGACCTTTGACACCAGGACCTCAGAATCAACAGGACAACCCTTGACATAGGGGCTATCAACACATAAAATTAAGTGATCCTAGGTTGAGTTATCGTCCGGACAAGCAATTGTCCACGGACGGACAGACAGACGGACAATATCATAACATAATACGACCCATTTTTCAAACGGTCATATAAAATCAATCTAGAAGCATTTATATGAAACAACAGCCTTTAACACCGACACTATGTTATTTAAAACTCACTAGCCATCAACTTTTTATGTTTGTTTCGGATAAACTGATTTGTTCCGAATGAATTAAATTCATAATTTTTATTTTTCCTATTTCAGATGTATGTTATCCAAACTGCAAGCAGGTATGTTGATTTCATATTAAGGGGTTTAAACATTTTATAGCACATTTTGTAAGTTGATACGTATGTCGTTACCTTTGCATTGCTTTTGATGTTAAGCCATTAAAACCTATAGCGGAACTTGACTGCTTTAACGCTGTATTGTTTGGAACTCAATCTAACATTCATTCTGTGCCTTATAGAGCTAAAACTCGTTACCTGCATACATCATGAGGTACCCGCCCGGCTAGCTCATTTGGTAGCACCCAAGTCTACTCATCGAAGGGTCGTGGGCCAATTTCCCGGCGGGGCATGGATCTACTTTCGTGAATTTCAGTCATGAAATAATGTCTACACCAATTCTCCCTCCTACCACTGATTATAAATCATGTAGGAGAGTTGTCAGTCACTGACGAGAGTATCCGCCTACTAACTGGTTAACAGCTATATGCAGAGATTTAGCCTTTCCAGGAATGGTGAGTATATTTGGTTGATCACTGTGATAAGATCTTTATAATGTGTTGCAACGGCGTTAAACCCAACCCACTAAAGACACAATTGAGTTTAGATATGAAATATTTTAATATTTTGCTAAGTTCTACGTAGGAACTAGAGATATAAGCCAGTCAACGGACTGTTAAAAGAACAGCTGACTTCCACGATAGGACCGACAAATTGTTGAACTTTAGCGTAAAGCAACATACATGAGTATTATAATTCATACATCTCTCTTAAATACCACTGAAGAGACATAGCTACCCACTGTTTGCACAATAAAGGCGATGACGTTGTTCCTTGTCAACATTGTACGACAATATCTGGAGACGGAGTATGTACAGTGAGGAAGATGAAGAAGAAGAAGATTGGTCAACACAAAACTAGTCTACATCCTTTTTTATTAAGTTCATTTCGTATAAAGTTAGACTAGTTTTGCGCGTGTCTACACTTGAAGTGCCTTAGTATTGAGATAGACCCGTACATGTGTTTTGTAGGCTACAGTACAACTCAAGAGAAAGAATATGCTATTGAAATGGCTTGCTCTAACATCAGATATGGCGCCGGTGCTACCAGGGAGGTAGGAATGGTAAGTATAGATCATCAATAGACTATTTCTCAAGCTCTTACGCTAAGACTCGTCATAAGACTATTTTATAGTCTTGTCGCAAAAAGTCGAAATCTTTACAAATAATGACGCGATATATAGAAGACAAATGCGAATATATCACTATCACATTCTAAAGACCAATGCTTTAAGAAATCGTGTAGAAATCTGGCTTTGCAGTTTAAATTATAAGGTTACATATGATTAATATGTTTCATTTTGCGAATTTACACTTACTGTAATACATCATATGATACTCAGACTAGCTCAGTCGGTAGCACCCAAGTCTACTGATCGAGTGGTCATAGGTTCGATTCACGGGCCGGGAAAACTTTCGTGGAGCTTGGTCATGAAATAGTTTCCTACGACCGCTCTCTCTCCTACCACTAATTCTAAATCATGTAGGACAATAGTCAGTCACTGACGGAAGTATGCGCTTAGCAGTTGGTTAACAGCTAAATCCAGAGATTTAGCCTTTCCAGGAGCAGTGAGTAGGTGGACTGACCGCCATTATATAACCTATACAATGTGTTGCTACGGCGATAGACCCAACAAAACAAACAAACAGATACTCAGACTGTCGGCATGAAGGACCCTCCTCAAATACAATATACAATAACGTTCCGCCTTAAAGGCAACATTGGTTATTGCAAAATCATGTTTTGGACGATATTATTAAGTTCCGAATGGTTTAAGTGAGAAAAAAGGGTGTCCATATATTAATTAAGACAGTTCAGAGACACAGATAACATGATATCTAATTCCCTGGACAGTTTCGCTTTTAAGAACGTCGATTTTGTGGATACGTTGTATATCAGTGTTGGGAATCACATGACCTATATCATGGTTCCTAACACGGCAAAAATGACGACAGATTAACAAATATAGATGAAAAAAGATGAGGTAAATAACAGTTATACGTAACCGATTTTTATCAGACCTAATGTAGTCTACGCAGCACAAAATTTTCTTTCTAGCGGTAGTTCTCCTAATCCCACAAAAGTTCTAGATTTCTAGATTACCTCGAGGTTTTGAACAAGTCAAGATATTTTTGGAAGAAGTTAGAGGTAATTTTTGCCGTATTAGGGACCGTATCTATAGGTCACCTGATTCCCCACACTGGTATATAATATACATGATAACCGTAAGTTCCACTATTTGGACCATCAAAATCGATGGTCTTCATCCTAAAAGGTCATTGTATGTACATGTAAGTTTATATACATCAACCTTAGGAACTCTTTCATGCCGACAGCTTGTGATCAGATGTAGCTATATACACTTAAATGATATCTCTGATATATTTAAAGGATTGTAAGAACATGGGAGCTAAGAATGTTCTTGTTGTAACAGATGGACGTCTATCTAAAATGAAACCAGTTAAAACTGTGATAGAAGCTTTGGATGCCCAAGGTGTACCATTTCAACTGTATGATAAAACTGCTGTTGAACCAACGGATGAAAGGTTAGTGAATGATATTGGCGTGTCTAAATGCGCTCGTTACTATCATAATGTTTAGAGATATTACAAATCAGGTTTAAATAGGGATGAAAACGGAGGAAATAAACCTGTAATAAGGGTCGTTCGTTGTGAATTGTTTTCAAAAAGTATTGTGGAATGAGTATGCAACAATGTTTATGTTAATACAGGTGAAGTTAAACGAAAAGAAAATAAGTTTAGATAATGTAGATGTCACTGATTGAAACTAAATGCACATGTATGTTTTTTTTGTATACATGTAAAAAGCATTTAAAAGAATACCTTACAAATTACCAGTTCCAAATTTTCCTGACAATATCGCTTGTATAAATTGTAAAGACATACTTTACAAGAAATGTTCATGTTTGAATCTTCGTGGGAGAAGTGTATGGTTTGTGCACCACAGAACCTGGTTAAAACCCCAATTGGGAATTATTTTGCCACTGCCACTGTCCGTTCCATAACGCAATCCCCTAAGATTCTTGTTTTCGTCCTTTGTTTGTGGCATCCCTTTTATAACAAAAAAAATCTTCCCTTTTGCCTTTTTGCTGTGTGGAAGTTATTTGTTATTTTACTGTAGTTGCTGTTCCTGATATGTTTGCTCACACCTTTCTTACAGTTTCAAGGAATGTATAGACTTCGCCAAAGCTGGAAATTTCGATTTGTTTCTGGCTGTGGGCGGAGGAAGCGTCATTGACACTTGTAAAGCTGCTAACTTATACAGTTCTAAACCTGATGCAGAGTTACTGGACTTTGTTAACGCTCCTATTGGTAAAGGTTTACCTATCAACCACCAGTTACGTCCCTTGATTGCTGGTAAGATTTTTTGTTTGATATGCACATTGGTACATAATCAGTGATTATGTTACAGTACGAAGCTTAACAATGGTGATTATTTACAAATAAATCATAATAACCTTCCTTCTTTTTAGTCCGTCCTACACCATTATTTCAATCGAAATACATGCATTGTCTTCCGTGGTTTATTGTTAAGTGGAGTCGTCTTTAGCTATACTTCTTGTTTATTCTGATCAAAAGCTGGACATCCTTGCAGAATGTGTTCTTAAGTCTAAATATCTGTGCCAAATCGAGACTATAATTATTTAAGCTTACATAATATAAATCGTCAATCCATCTGTCCATCCGTACGTCTTCCGTCGGACGAACTTGATAAAAGGGCATGTGGTTTCAAAAACGTAATCACTTGATTAAACATAATAAAAATATTGTGGTCAGTCTAATGATTATTATTTTTGGTCCAGTTTTGTTCAAACTTGGTTTCTCATGTATGTACAAATGAATTAAGTATCAGACGAGTTTGGTAATGGGCCACATAGAGTAAAAAATAGGTCACTAGGTCAAATCAAAGAAAATATTATTAACACTCTGCAGGTCGCATCTTTGCTCTATTTATAACCAAACTTTGTCAGTAGCTCTTTCCAATGAAATCTCGGAAGTCAATAATGGATGGTCTACACTAAATGCGTATTATCTTACACGTAAAGTGGTTTCTTTTCATTTGCACGATGATGAATATCTGTGAATTATAATTTCAGTACCAACAACCGCCGGAACCGGAAGTGAAACAACTGGCGTCTCTGTGTTTGATTATTTACCAATGAAAGCAAAAACAGGTGATGTATTAATGTTGATTAAAGATTGAAACAATATCTTTTTTGTGTATGCATGCATGTACACATGTTTTTAGCTAGACCGACTCATCAGTCGTAGCTATTTTATCCAATATTCTTATCTGAGATTTTGTTTTGTCGTCCATTTCACCGCCTTTCTTCCGGAATCCGCTTAGAAATAGTTCCATTGAAACACTCAAACAACATGTTATATCTGCATAAATGTTTTGTTCCAATTCAAAACACAGGTAATTGGCTTTATCAATTGCTGTTTGTCGGATTGGATCGAGTGATTTCGACGTTGGACTAGTAATCACGTGATTAGCAAGAAACAGTATCTTCCTGGCTTAGAACTGGGTAACCAGGTAGCAGACTTGATAGTTAAAAATCTAAATTGTAAGAACACGATTCAAAATCGCTCTAAAATAAATATGTATAATTATATTTTTGGTGGAAGGTCTTCATTTTCAAATATAAGATATTGTCTTTGTTATTTTTGCTAATACACATGTAGTAGAGCATTTTTTAAAGGCTTTTTCTCAAATTAAACATTTGGGCCTTTAAAAATTTCTTAAAAGTTGCTCGATTTCAAAATAACCAATGTAGTATTTGTACCTGATGTTGACTGTACAATATGTGCCGTTTCGTTATAGGTATTGCGAATAGAGCACTGAGACCTGTATTAGGTATTGTAGACCCTGAACATTTAATAACGATGCCTGAGAGAGTCACATGTTACAGTGGTATAGATGTGTTATGGTAAGTTTTTGTTTATTTTGATATTACTTTTTGATGTCACTTTAATAGTTGAGTTATGGAAGCCTATTTTTTATACTTAAATGATTAGTAGAGTTATGCCAACACAATTATTAACTATTTACAGTTATGTCAATATAAGTAAAATTCTTATAAATTGTTTGACATTTCTGAATTTTCTTTATGCCAATATTTGTTTGGCATTTTGAATTTTATTCATGCCAATATTTGTTTGATATTTCTAAATTTTGTTTATGCCATATTTGTTTGGCAATTCTTAAGTTAATTTATGCCAATATTTGTTTGACATTTCTGAAATTTATCTATGCTAATATTTGTTTGGCATTTCTGAAATTTATCTATGCTAATATTTGTTTGGCATTTCTGAATTTTGTTTATGCTAATATTTGTTTGACATTCCTGAATTTTGTTTGTGCCAATATTTGTTGGACATTTCTGAATTTTGTTTAAGCCAATATTTGTTGGACATTCCTGAATTTTGTTTATGCCAATATTTGTTTGACATTTCTGAATTTTATTTATGCCAATATTTGTTTGACATTTCTGAATTTTATTTATGCCAATATTTGTTTGACATTTCTGAATTTTATTTATGCCAATATTTGTTTGACATTTCTGAATTTTATCTACGCCAATTTTTGTTTGACATTTCTGAATTTTATTTATGCCAATATTTGTTTGACATTTCTGATTTTTGTTTATGCCAATATTTATATGACATTTCTTAGTTTTATCTATGCTATATTTGTTTGGTGTCTCTTTGTTTAAGTTCTTTTCTTTCAATAGTTGAATTTTTGTTTTCTACTTATGTTAATAACAGTATGTATGGTATTTCTTTCATTTACTAACTCTCATATTCGTTCGTTATTTAAGCTAATATTTGTAAGGCTTTCTCTATGTTTTTAATTATAAAATAAGGATGAGTTATGCGAATATAAGGCTTAAATTATTATAAATTTATGTATGCCATTTTAAGAACGAAATTCGTTTGTTTTAGTAATCCAATAGGAGTTTAACTTTTGCTTAAATTATTATTTCCGCAAAATAACCATGAATATGCGTGTAAAGCCATATTAAGAATTTTCTTGGACATGTTTTTATTTTAAAGCATGAAAATACCAATGAGTCTGAATACAAATATGACCTGGATTTTTTATGTTAATGTTGTTCTTACGCAATATCTTTTGCTCTTTTTCTTCCTATAACGGTTCTTGATAGAGGTGATTATTTTGTTTTTGTTTTGTTTTGTAATTTGTTTCCATTTGATATGTCCATAAATTGTAATCTGATACATGTACTATCTAGCTACTAACTATTATACTATGTATAAGTTAGAAATATTGTATTCTGTTCTGTTCTGTATTAATAATTAATTATGATCATTTAAATTGTACTGACATGTCAATGTACTTGTATTTGCCGCTTGGGTCTAAGGCCTTCTGGTGCTTTTATGAATAAACTTGTAAACTTGTATAATTTGATTTCAGCCATGCTATAGAATCGTACACAGCCAAGCCATACTTGGAGAGGGTACCCAGACCTACAGATCCTAATTTAAGACCAGCATACCAGGGTAGTAATCCTATCAGTGATATATGGTGTCTTCATGCTTTACGTCTAACTTCTAAATATATCAAAAGGTTAGTTGGTTTGGTTTAATTGACCTTTTTTTCAAAAATGAACTAATCAATTACGGAGACTAACTCACATAAGTACAAATGTAGCTTATTTATTTAACTACTTATCGCAAACCATTCTACATGGAACACTTTACTTCCGTGATTGCTCGACTTACTTTTCTTGTAGTTGATTAACGGTTAACGGTACATATTAGTGGGTCAGCACAAAATTGGTATCACTTAAAATCTTTAAAATGCTTTAAGATAGATCTATGTAAGTGTTATGCAAAATGAAACTCTAACAACCAAAGCGCTTATTTCCTTTATTAAAGAAAGTGTAAAAGTAGCTACAAGTGCTTGTCAATCATGCATGATAGTTATCTTTTTTTTTATTTCAGAGCGGCATTTAATCCAGATGATTTTGAGGCACGTGCTGCTATGCATTTAGCAAGTGCATATGCTGGAGTTGGTTTTGGTAATTCTGGATGTCATTTATGGTAAGAATAGTATTGTAATCATTGGGTTAGTAGGTATTGATCAGTAATCTAAAGGATTTGGCCTTACTGGGCTCGTGAACTACTCAGAGCACTGCTTGTTTCCTGTAGCATTAATTTTACCCGTCCTTGCTTCACCCCATCCAGATGTAAATGGGTACTGTGAGGACTACGGCTCGTTGAAGCTTATTCAATAATCAGGGTAATAATACGAGGTTGCAAAGTTGGTTGAACATTGTTTATTTACTGCTTAAGCCAAACTTGTGTTTATCATACTAATTTTAATCATCACAACCATAATTCAGTTAATCACCATAATCACTATCAACATAATCATTACCATCATTACTACCACAACAGTCATCATCATACTCATAACTCTTTATCATCATCATCACAATCCCAACAACGATTGGACATCATCATCATGGCAAACATCTTCATCTTAAAAAGCATCATCACCACCACCTTCGGCATCATCATAATCATCATCGTCATTGTCATCATCATCACCATTATTATCATCATCATCATCATCATTACTATCATCAGACTATCATCATCATCATCACCATTATCATCAGTATAATTATTATTTTCAGCCATGGTATGTCATATCCAATCTCTGGTAATGTTAAATCATACGTTGCTGAAGGTTATGACCCCGATGTTCCATTAATTGTAAGTTATTCTTTATATATATTGTTTGATAGTTTACATACATGTACACTGCCATCCATAATTACCTTTACACTTTTGTTAATGTGATTTGTTTTCAACTGCTACATGTCGTAACTCGGATGTTGCTTACAAAATACATGTTAAATGAAAGCCATTTGTTGATTGGATAATTGAAATAAAAACACTGACGAGTTGAATGAAAGCGATTAGCTGATTTGACGTCTGAAATTTACTCTGATGAGCTAAATAAAAGCGTCTAGCTGATTGGACGAATGAAATTAACACTATCGAATCGAATGAAACCTACCAGCTAATTGAACGAGTCGAATGAAAGCGACCAGTTGATTGGATGCCAGAAATTTACGGAAATGACACAGATGTGAATGCAATACCATCAGATTGCACCGCCTACAATAGCGACTAATCAATTGCTACAAATTTAACAACATCAACATTATTCATTACCTCCTTTTACCATTAACTCTCTTATTACCTCCCTTTCAGCCTCATGGCTTATCAGTAGTAGTATCAGCACCAGCTGTGTTCCAGTTTACAGCAGAATCAAATCCACAAAGACATTTAGAGGCAGCCGAAGCTTTAGGTATGTTTAAGCTGATCTCGGTATATTTTGTTGTGCAGCGGCAGTTGCTTTGGCTCAGTATGTAGCTCACAATCAGTGTCACTCTTCTGTCCATCAACTGGATCCATAGAAGTTAACCCACTATTCTAGTTTATTTGAATTGTTGAATTTTAACCAATTTAACTAAGTTACATTACATGTAACATTGCATCTAGTCTCTATGAAAGCTAGAATACACTAATCTCCTGTGGGATACCAGACTGTAACATGGTCACAATTTGATCAGACACGATTTTTATCTTTGGCCTGTATTGTGCGTAAAGTTTGACCCCGATCTGACCTTTATGCTAGAATATTCATTTCATGGAATACGAATGTAGTATTAATGCTCGATACCGATCGGAGTAGATCGTCAAAGCTCGAATGTAATTATTACACAGGGATTAATTTTTAAGATATATTAAAAAGTACAATGAGTGTCTTTTATCTATACACGATGTAAATCGATTGTTTATTTTGAATACGTTACATGCCGAAGTGTAGAATAGGCGTGGTATTGATTATCGTCGGGATATGAGTAGATACATTGTAATTATTAGGTACAAATGTGAAAGGTCAGATCGGGGTCAAACTTTACGCACAATGCAGTGACTAGCTATAAATTATAAAGGATTTGTTCTCTACATTAAAACACAGGAGATACATCCGGACTGAGAAACTCATCTGGAATTTACAAGTTGCCTGATTTCTTGTATACAGAACTTTCTGATTACACAGTGTATTTTCTATTTTGTCACCTAGGTGCAGACATAAGCAATGTCAGAAAGGAGGATGCTGGTAAACTGTTGCCTGATTTGTTACGTGGTATTTTAGATGAACTTAAAGTACCTGATGGTCTTAAATCTTTAGGTTATGGAAGTGAAGATGTTGCCACAATGGTAGCAGGAGCTATGCCACAGGTAATTATATACTTATCTCTACTTATATAGCCGGGCAGGATTTGACACTAATAGTGTCTAGGGATTCCGAGGATCCCTACATTTGGATCGCTGAAAACCCGTCCTGTGTTTATTTCAATAAGTGTTTCCATGGATTGGTTTTTGTCACAAATTTGGACTGCAAATCTGTATCTGACGTCGTTGTCTTTCATCAGAGATACCATAAACATTAAGGAGAAATTGCTGAGTAGCTGACTATAGGATTCCTTTTGGATCCCTGGTAAACACAGTTTGAGCCATACCAGAGTCAACTCTTATTTACTTGAGCAAACATATGTGTAATGCAATTGCATAGTTTTCCTATTTTACTAATGAATGGGGTAAAATAGTAAAAATACACTTTAGGGAATACTGAAAGACATGTGCAAGTAGTATTCTGGCCAGAGCTAACTGCTTTAAAGTTACTGAAAATGCGTCCGCCGTTCTTGTACTCCGTGGTAATCAAGAAGCTTGTTCAAGACTCATGTCATTTTACTATGTATTGATAAAGAATAGAACCCAACCATAATCAAAAGTAAAATTGTGGTGAGCAGTGCTGTCATTTTTCATATGCAAATTAAAAGAAAATTGCTATTTGTATGTCTAAAACCTGTTCGAAGTTCCCAGATTCCAAATAAAAATAATGGGATGTGACTGTTTTAATTTATACTTTACCATGACTACGAGACGATATATCGTTTTGGTTTTAAAATAATTCTACGACCATTACCAATAATTTTTAATTAATTCATGTTTGGCAGTTGTCAGTCGGTAATGGAAGTATGCACCTAGTAGCTCGTTAGCTGCTAACTTCAGAGATTAAGTTTTTGCAAAAAATTGTGAGTATGTTGACTGACCGCCGTAATATGACCTATATAATGTGTTGCAGCTGCGTTTATCCCGACCAAATTGACCTAATGTACATATTATCGTATATTTTCAGCATCGACTAGTGAAACTATCACCACGTGAAGTGCACGCTGATAATATGGCTGAATTGTTTGAGAATTCAATGAAGTTATATTAATAATGAACATTTAAGATTATTATCTAAATCTGTAAGCCAGTTGCTTTAATTTTCATTATACATTTTTATTGTTGTTTTTTAGTTCTTATTATCTAGTCATAGCCAATATGCTTTTTTGAAAGATTTTACATGAAAAATGCGTTGCCAAAGACGTGGTCACAGTACAGTGATAAGGAACATGCACTTAGAAACCTGTGATCCGCTGGTTCGATTTACAGCCGTTCGACACATCATTTATTTCCAGAAAAATGGCTTTCATTTTCTTTTTGGTTTTCTGCTGTAAAATGGTTGTTGATGCATTATTAAAGATTATGTTACCTGAACACTTTCCTCCCGAAGAAGTAAAAGTTGTCCGATTTAAATGAAAGTTTGAACATTAATTGTAAAAAGATTGAATTTTAGCGTAACATTATTGTTTTGACGTCGTGACGTCATCTACTATGGTTTTAGGGGCCATACGTAGAGCACGTGCATTTTGTCGCTTAGAGTGCTTAATGTGTTAATATGTACCATATTTCATATTTTTTTTTGTAAATTTGTTGCACAATTACTAGGATAATGCTTTGCACAATCCACAGAAAACAAAATGTTGTAAAAACGTAGTGTGTTTTTTATTTAGCTCTATTTTGTCTAGAACTCACGAAAATTAAGGCGTAAAATCCACATAAAAACGTCCAACTTTCACTTTTTTTGGGAGGAAAGTGTTCAGATATCTTCAGTCAGAACAATTAAAAGAGAAATGTACTGGAATACTGGTTAAGTGACCTAGTCGTACCGCAGCACAAACTGAAAAATGTATTATCACAGGAGCTTGACATTCTGCATCGTAGTTTGAAAAATTTCTTCTTTTTATAATAAGAAAGTGGGATAGCTGAACGCATAGCTCCTGTGGTATAATATACACAGTGCCTTCCAAAACACCTGGACTAAATCTTTCATGACAGTAATTATTTACCCTTTGAAAAGACGGACAAATTCGTCTTAACAGCATCCGAGTCAGACTCTTTTACATAAGTAAGCTACATGTATAGTTAATGTAAATTTACTTGCAATATGCATGGTTAGTTTATTAAAGAAAAAAAAAGAAAACATTTTTCCGAGAACTTTTGGAGGGCATTGATTTGATTTTAAACCATACTATAGTTCGTTTTTTTCTCAACTGTCAAAACATGAATAATTTCCCGGTGAATGGGTTTGTTAAAATTATCGTCGTGATACATTCATGAGTTACCGAAAGTGTGTATTATGATCGAGTGAAGCTGCTTATGCCTTATGATATGTTTAGTCTAGATGTTTTTTTACGATTAGGCCGCCAGTACAAAAAACAATATATTCAGTCACCGTGAAATCATTCAAGCTTTAACAGTTGAGAAAAAACGGACTATACATAACAATTATTATAAACAATATCTTTTTAAGCATCCGAACAATGTATTTTTGAACATTTATTTTATTAAATAAAAAGTTAAACATCTAAAAACAATATATTATTTATGCATCCCAAGTTAAATAAATTACAACCAGCTAGCTTAGTCAACATTCTCGTGCCCAGAGGCTATCAGAATTCTCGATACTAGCGATGGAGAATCTTGATAACCTCGGGGTATGAGAATGGCTTAGTCTGTAGCGCACAAATCTACTAATGGGGGTCGTTGTTTTGATTTTCAGATTACCTGCCGGAACAGCGCGACGATCAATTGGGAACTCCTCGGCCATTTACTAGGAATAACGTCAGGCATATTTAGGCGCCATTTTGGAACTACATTTGCCTCATGTGTTCACATCGAGAATTATTTTGCATAACCGTTACGTGCTTCGCCTGTGTTTCGCCTTGCGTATGAAGTAAAAACCCAACTTTATTGGTGGACCACCTCGAACACTTTGGAGATTATTCATCTAATAAATAGTCGAGGTGTTTCGAATGCGATGATATAAAAAGAAAATTGCCGAGGAGTTCCGTGTGGTCCAATGGACCTAATGTTATGTGATTTTCTAAATTAAATAGGGAAGAGTCGGAAAATCATATAATATGTTCCTATGATTTAGTCCAATGATATGTAAATTACCGAATAACTACCAGTGTTAGTTTTTTATCATCAATCGTAAGTAATCGGCAATGACCGTGACCTAATTATATAGATACAGGTCGTTCATGTAAATTTCGAATGATATATAAAAAGTTGAGTTTTATTATCACTTTACAGACAGTTACAGTACAGTGCGTACAAAAAACAAAACGTGTTTTGGTAAACATTAACAAGAGCTGTCAGAGGAGGCAGCATGCTCGACTAAGTAAGTATTTGTCACATGAGATGTGGTTGATGATAAGGAACATGCATATTTTAAAATTTGAAAATGATACCTTAACACATTTAAAGTAAAAAATAAAGAAAAGGTAAAGACAATTTTAAGTTCACCAGAGACAATTTAAAAAAAAAATGTATTTGGAGTTATGAACCTTGTCACATGAGATGTGGTTGATAATAAGGAACATATATTTAAAGTTTGAAGTCAATATCTAAAGAAACAAAACATTTGCAGTAAACACAAGCATTTTTTAAAGAAAACTCTAAGTTCAAGGGGAGATAATTCTGAAAAAATGTATTTAGAGTTATGAACCTTGTCACATGATATGTGGTTGATAATAAGGAACATACATGTATATTTAAAGTTTGAAGTTGATATCTCAAGAAATAAAAAAGTTATAGAAAAAAGTATTTTACTGCACAAAAACTTAAATCAGAAATGTGGACGCGGACGCCGACGCTAGAGCGAGTAGGAGAGCTTTCCATTTACTTCGTAAAGTCGAGCTAAAAATTAGACAATCCATTTAAGGGGTAGGCAGTATTGAAAATAAAATGTGTGTAATTCATTTTAACAAAATTAGCATGATGGATACCACTATTTGTTGGTAAATCGTGCTTGTGTTAGGTAAAAATCTTTTCCATTACACCAACAACTAAAACAATCGTAAAACATATAACATGTTTATGTTATTGTCATCCTGAGCGTCCCTCGTTGTGGATTAGTTTATCATTGTTATTATAAACAGTGTTTTTGTTTTGTTCGAACTATAGATTAAATGTGCATGAAGTATAGGATAGAGCATGAGTAGCAGTTTGATATGGGATTTATCAACGAGCGAAGCGAGTTGATAAATCCCATATCAAACTGCTACGAGTATTCTATCCGACTTAGACAACGGGTATGAAATTATAAGTTTATAATGTCCATTTTCATTTATTTTGTCACGTGTTTATACTACTGCCATCTTAAAGCCACATAAAACTCAGAATAATATAGATGGCCTTAAACTTAAACAAACGATATTAAATTTTGTGTCGTGAATTTCGTGCGAAAGCTAATTAAAACTCAAACACAATTAGATAGTGTTATTCATGAATGTAAATATTATTAATGTGCCCATGTATAGTGCGTACAAAAAAACAAAGCACTGTTTATAATAACAATACAATGAACTAACCCATGACTAGGGATGTCCAGGATGACTTTGAAATAAACAATTGTGTTATGTTTTACTTGTATCTTCGTTGTTGGTGTAATGGAAAGTGTTCTACCATAACAAGCATGATTACCAAGTGATTGTGGTTTATCAACCATGCTAATTTTGTAAAAATGAATTACACAAATTTTATTTTCATTACTGCCTACCCCTGAAATGAATTGTCTCATTTTAATGTTTACCAAAACACGTTTTGTTTTTTTGTACGCACTATACATAATGTGCAGTTAAACAATTATAAAAGATTCAAATTAACAATCATTTTTGATAAATAATCACAGTGGTGATTCGTCATAGGAATAATTCTTTATCACAGAACTAAATACTGTTTGGGCTAACCAGGAGCGCTATTAAGCTGTAAGTACATGTTATTGTTTTATATATTTCATCACTTTTAAACATTGTTATAACTAGTAAACGTGTGAACATTCAATTTAGACCATATTTCTCAAAATAAACTTAAGTAAGATAAAAAGTACAAAAAGAAAAATATAGAAAAAAGGAAATAGAACGGTCAAGATTTAAAAAGCATATAAAAGAAATAAAGTAAGAAGAAGAAAAAGATTCACCCAGTTATTTTCACCCAATCATTTGGAGCTACTGAATAACTGGAAAAGTATCCCCTTAAAAGGTTAGGTATCTGAGCCTACTCTTAAATGATACCACAGAGTGAGTGTCAGCCAACGAGGCTGTAAGATTATTCCAAGTTGGTACACATCTAGGGAAGAAGCGGTTGCGGTAAGAGTCTATCCGACAAGAGAAGGGTACACGTAGATAATATGTATTATGATGTCTTGGCATCGGTTTGTATTCTTGTAGATAGATGGTGTGGTCAATGTCAACTAGATGAGGTATAATCTTGAAAAATATGATGAGCTGAGATTTCTGTCTACATGATTCAAGAGATTCCCATTTCTTACTACATGTATTTGTTATTAAAAACTACATTTGTCGATTTGGCACAAAGGGAGGCAACACTGGCAAGTGCTAAGATCCTATTTAACTCCCTTGCGTGTGTAAATCGTATTAGATAATATTAACTATACGCCCCGGGGGCATGTTTATGATTTTAAACACAGGGTATAGAAATATACAAAATATAACGCGTGACTGTACAAATTTTGTTTTTGATTAATTTGATAAATCTTCAATATAGTTTTCTAATAGCATTTAAATATCTAGTTAAATAATAAACAAAGAATCTGCAACCTTAAGTAAGACAGAATTAGAGACCAATTGAATCTAATTGACATAATAAACTGCTTACTTTGACAACTGATCCGTTAGTTTTTTACTTGTGATAGAAAACATCACAGTTTTAATGTGTATGTCGTTATTTTGACTTAACTGTCATACATATAGCCAAGCGTTTGCCTTCTTTAAGCGAAGCATTTGACTGGCTCTGGTCGTTCCTAAACACCATGTCATTCCTTTTTCATAGAAAATGGAAATAATGCTTGGTTACCAGAGCTGTTAATGTTTTGCTAGGAGTTGGCTTACGCTGTTGATTTTGGTGTTTGTCTCCGAATGGAG
The DNA here is from genome assembly GCA_025267735.1 of Mactra quadrangularis. Lineage (NCBI taxonomy): Eukaryota > Metazoa > Mollusca > Bivalvia > Venerida > Mactridae > Mactra > Mactra quadrangularis. Next base: position 21,999,822 of record CM046310.1, on the reverse strand, counting down.
ACGAACCGATCTGCATGAGTCGTGCATGTGGTCGCACGATCATAGCGCTTTCTTTCCTGTATCATTTATTTCCCCTCAAAATATTTAAAGTAAGAATGTATACTAAATTTATTTAACTATCGGTTAAATAAACTTAGATCCTATTGCAATGTAATTGACTGAAGTAACTCATCAGTTACAAAATTTCTATAGGTCTATTTATTCAGTTGGTTTTATTTTCCAAAAAAATTGCCCATTCTACATTCGAGTTCCTTTCCACAAATTACTAAATTTCTAAAATCATATCACGAGGGGTTTAATAGATAGGAAATGGTGCCAATGCAGTTTCACATTTATGTATATCACATAATCTGCAAAATTACGTAGTTATACGTATGCCAAATCAGTACGGTACGTGTAAAAATGTACAAAATAATATTACGCGTTAGTGTTAACGTTGAAATTCATCAATTTTCAAAACATGGCACATGAGTCCACACTATTGTGGTACAGTGACAAAGTATTAATTCTTGTGAGGACTTAAATTAATCATTCAGTACGTGTGGCTTAGTGAATAAGACGGTAGATATTACTCACTTGTTCTTACATAGATAATAAAAGAATATTTCTGCATATATTCAACCAAATCTATTTGTGACGGGCTTTTTTGTTCTTAATTCGACGCACTAAGTAACAAAGTTCACTTGTTAGGGCAGTATTGAAAATAAAGGTTGTGTGATTTATTTGAACAAACTTAGTGTGGCTGTTAAACCACCACCCCTACGTATATACGTATGCTAACATATAAAACTGGTCGTTCCATAATGTGGGAACAAGAGGACCTTTGAATCAAACCCTACCTATATTTTTGTGCACATGCTTCAAAACCATCAAGACCAAATTCGTGAACATAAATGGTAGAAAAATCTCAATTACATAGTAAAATACATAATGTTATACAAACATTTGTGCATGATGACGCCTTAACAATACATTTGTATTTGTTTTGTTGCAAGTATGAACTATCCAGAAAACAATTGATCGAAAGGTTTCTGTCTTAATTATAGTTTCTTGATTTTTCTTAAATTAACATAACATATTGTATTAACTTATTCGGATGAACTCAATAAATCACTCGTTTACAATAGTTTTTAGACTAAACAAATAATGCGCTTCCTTGTCTCCCAGTAATAACTAATAAGGACAGTTAATTTCTCAAAACTTTGGTTGGCTTTCAAGTCAATACAGATAAGCTTATTTAAACATTTCACCTTGAAAATCTACAAGTATATACTCAGCAGTTGATTGTATTAAACTGATAATTGGGCGGATCTAGACTTTTTACAATGGGTTGTATTATTCCTTGACTTATGCTGGTCGACAAATGAGATCATGAATAAAAACATTCCAATTTTCATTGCCGCTTTAATACAAACTATAACATTGCATTTTGTTCTTAGTGTGCACAAAACTTGAAAAGTCTGGATCCACCCATACTTTCACGCAGTTTTCTCGAGTTTTAAGCACGGAGAAAACGGACTGATAATAACAAACACTTAACCGTGTGGTATGAGATTTATCAAACATTGTTTAAGCAATTTGATTGGTTGAGAGGGGGACACTGTTGTCTAATGATAACTATAAATCTGAAATAATTGAACTGTGCTCTTATATGTTTTGGTAAAAATCAATCACTACTTGATCAATCTAAATATGTTTTTTCTGCCATACAAACAAGTGTCATTGAACTTTTCTTTGTGTACACACGTTGTTGGAGCATGAAATCTAGCTTACAATCACTTTTCAAAAACGAACAAATTCAGTGCCTTCAGCGCTTTGATTTATATCAATATAATTATTATAGTAATTACGTGACAATAGAAACATCATTAAAAGTACATAACTGTTAATAATTGGTAACACATCGAGATTTGTCATTTTGTAAAATGATACTGAAGTCTTTGATTCAGGAATATTTGTTCATTGATTAAAGCCATTTAGAGTCTTTAATGTTTGTTTACTTTCACTTTTAAAATTTTCAAATGATCAATACAATGTCAACTAAGCTTTTTAACCTCAGATCTATAGATACTAAACTATGAATGATTTTGAGTAATTTTGACATTGATTGTGAAATCAAATCAGGTCTTAGTAAGCGACATATTTTGGATCGCATCACAGTCAAATTCTGTACAACGGTATGTAATTAGGTTCACCAAAACGTGAATTTCAGTTTATATCAGCCAAATTAGCCAAATAAGTAAAATCAAATAAACTGACTTATTCAGGATAATTTCACTAGCATGCATGACAACTAAGAATTTGATTTTTTGTTACACCAATTGAGTGCATAGCGATGCATTATCAAACTAAATATAATTATAAATATAGCATCTTGACTGGAGATACCCAGCACTATGCTCAATAGTACTTCGCCATTAAATTCCAAGAGTTTATTCTCTTCACTTATCTTAAATTAGTATAACTTCTTTTATTGTATATTTGTTGTAAATTTGTTAATCACTTGTTTTTTCCTAACCAGACAACAGTTGAAAAATTCGACATTTCACACCCCTGTTCATACATACGTAACATCCATCATTGGCGCCACTTTATTATTCATATTCACACGTGGCTTTTTAATGTTGATTCGACTCAAAATGTCAGCCTTCAAGAACAATCCTATTTCAACCAAAGAAATCAACACGCCCACCACACCTATACACGGGGCAACAGTCCGTGCATCAGAAGCGCTTGTTTTCTTGCGCCTGTACTTGGATGTTTGTTTACCATCGACAAGTAACTTGGTTTGAATTTCTTTCAGCTTTTCCTCTACTGTAGTATTAGACCAAATAACATGCCTGCATTCACAATAACCTGTAAATTAATACATACATAAAACAATAAAATATTCATGGAAACGAGTATTTCAGTATGCTATATTATCATTTAAAACCGAATCAAACTGATGGCAGAATATGGGATTATAGATTATATTAGTTAATATGACACGTTCTAAACACATCATGAGTTGCGTGATATGCAAAAATTGACTACAATTATACTCGCATTTTCATGTAAATTGATATATACAGTGCCATCCATAGATATCTTTACACTATTTTTAATGTCTGATATGCTTTTAGTTCTTCAGAAAATGAAGGCAAAAAAACCCAACGAAAAAAAAAAACTATATAAATTATATTTAGATGCATGTTAATGTATAACAATAACAATTGCATTAATTATCATTACTCTTCCATTCAAAATTTTTATATTTCTATTACAAATATCCTCATGCGTAAATACTACAAAATGTAACTAAAAATATATTTGAAAGCTATATTTACATGAGTAAATGTATTTATGGATGGCACAGTTTATACTCTAACTCTGGTTGTTAAATTGAACGTCAAGCATTTTAACCACTAGGCATCGCTCATGACTTATAAAACAAGCCTACGAGTAGTACTGGTATTTATGTTTGATTGTTACGTTTAGAGTGATAGTTGAACTAGACAATTTATTTCACCAACATCTGCTATGTTCCAAAAGCAACCAGACGGAGAAATGAATGTTTATATTAGCTTATAACTTCTATCTAAAATCTTGCTATGTCATTATTATATCTTGTTCTATTTGAGTTGAAATCATAAGAATAAATACTGATTAAACTGTACGCCAATTTACCACTTCTCCCAATATAAAGAAATTTGACACTATCGTCGATTTCCACTAAAGTATTACGACCAGCCGCCATCGAGTATCGAACCTAGATCACTGGATACAGAATGTAGCATACAACCACTGCACAATGACCAAAGCTCTAATAACAGAACAATTAGTCTTACCTTCCAATTTTGACGTAAATGGTGATGTTGTTGTGTACAGATCAGGTGTCGTTTCAACGTTGATAGTCGTAGAAAAATCAGAACTTGTTGATTGGTCTAAACTTGATATTGTAGATTTGTCCGAAGTAGCTGATGTTGTAGTCGCATCTGCTGTTGTACTCGCAGCCGTTGATGTAGTCGCATCTGTTGTTGTTCTCGGAGTCATTGTTGTAGTCGCATCTGCTGTGGTACTCGGAGCCATTGTTGTAGTCACATCTATTGTTGTACTTGGAGCCATTGATGAAGTCGCATCCGTTGTTGTACTCGGAAATAATGTTGATGTAGTCACATCTGCTGTTGTACTCTGAGCCATTGATGAAGTCGCATCTGTTGTTGTACTCGAATCAATTGTTGTAGTCGCATTTGTTGTTGTACTCGGTACGATTGTTGATGTCGCATCTGCTGTTGTACTCGGAACCATTGATGTAGTCGCATTTGGTGTTGTACTCGGTATCATTGTTCTTGTCACAGCTGCTGTTGTACTCGGAGCCATTGGGGTAGTTGCATCTGTTGTTGTACTCTGTACAATTGTTGATGTCACATCTGTTGTTGTACTTGGAGCCATTGTTCTTGTCACATCTGCTGTTGTACTCGGAGCCATTGATGTAGTCGCAACTGTTGTTGTACTCGGAGCCATTGTTGATGTCGCATCTGTTGTTGTACTCGGAGCCATTGATGTAGTCGCATCTGCTGTTGTACTCGGAGCCATTGATGTAGTCGCATCTGTTGTTGTACTCGGAGCCATTGATGAAGTCGCATCTGCTGTTGTACTCGGAGCCATTGATGTAGTGGCATCTGTGGTTGTACTCGGAGCCATTGTTGATGTCGCATCTGTTGTTGCACTCGAAGCCATTGTTCTTGTCACATCGGTTGTTGTACTCGGAGCCACTGATGTAGTCGCATCTGTTGTTGTACTCGAAGCCATTGTTCTTGTCACATCTCCTGTTGTACTCGGTACCATTGATGAAGTCGCATCTGCTGTTGTACTCGGAGCTACTGTTGTAGTCACATCTGCTGTTGTACTCGGAGCCATTGTTGTAGTCACATCTGTTGTTGTTCTCGGAGCTACTATTGTAGTCACATTTGCTGTTGTACTTGGAGCCATTGTAGTAGTCACATCTGCTGTTGTACTCGGAGCCATTGATGTAGTCGCATCTGTTGTTGTACTCGGAGCCATTGATGAAGTCGCATCTGCTGTTGTACTCGGAGCCATTGATGTAGTCGCATCTGTGGTTGTACTCGGAGCCATTGTTGATGTCGCATCTGTTGTTGCACTCGAAGCCATTGTTCTTGTCACATCGGTTGTTGTACTCGGAGCCACTGATGTAGTCGCATCTGTTGTTGTACTCGAAGCCATTGTTCTTGTCACATCTCCTGTTGTACTCGGTACCATTGATGAAGTCGCATCTGCTATTGTACTCGGAGCTACTGTTGTAGTCACATCTGCTGTTGTACTCGGAGCCATTGTTGTAGTCACATCTGTTGTTGTTCTCGGAGCTACTATTGTAGTCACATTTGCTGTTGTACTCGGAGCCATTGTTGTAGTCACATCTGCTGTTGTACTCGGAGCCATTGTTGTAGTCACATCTGTTGTTGTACTTTGAGCCATTGTTGTAGTCACATCTGTTGTTGTACTTTGAGCCATTGTTGTAGTCACATCTGCTGTTGTACTCGGAGCTACTGTTGTAGTCACATCTGCTGTTGTACTCGGAGCCATTGTTGTAGTCACATCTGCTGTTGTACTCGGAGCTACTGTTGTAGTCACATTTGCTGTTGTACTCGGAGCCATTGTTGTAGTCACATCTGCTGTTGTACTCGGAGCTACTGTTGTAGTCACATTTGCTATTGTACTCGGAGCCATTGTTGTAGTCACATCTGTTGTTGTACTTTGAGCCATTGTTGTAGTCACATCTACTGTGGTACTGGAATCCATTGTTCTTGTTGCATCAGTTGTTGTACTAGAAACCAATATTGATGTCGCATCTGTTGTTGTACTCGAACCGTTTGTTGTAGTAGCAACAACCGTTGTCGAAGTAAATACTTCATAAAATGTTGACAAGCTGGAAGTCTCTGTTGTGAACCTATCTGTTGTTGTCGTCCTGTCGGTTGTTTGACTCAGTGTTACATGTTTCTTATTAAATGTTGTTGATACTATGAAAAGCATAACAATGTATGAACTAACATGTTTTAAATATACCTGAAACATTGCTGTAATTTCAAAGTTCAATATTCACGTATTTTGATCCAGTTTTCGAAACACAGTTTTAATTAATAAAGAAAGCATTTTTCCTCGCGCACTCAACAACGATTTAGTTATTGTTATCCATAAGATTCGCATTAATAACAATTTTTAGCTTATTGAATGATTCAAGTGCTTGAAAGTTGCTAATTAGGTTACACAGATTTATAATTGAGCTACGTCGTGGGGAGAAATCACAGCTCACTGCTTTGACGTTCGAGTCAATAAAAGCCACGCGTTTGTAACGGATGTAGACTATTATCGCTTTCAAAACCAGCTCAATCTGAATTTATTGTTCATTTTAAACCTCATTTTAAAATGGAATAAGTGAATCAAATTGTTAGAGTATGGTCAACTTAAAACTGTGGCGTATTGATTTTTGAAACAAGAGTAGTCCATATGAGGACAAGTGCTGATAAAAAAGTCAATTTGACATTCGAAACGGTAAGCGTTGATGTGGCTTTATAACTAACTATTGATGTATTGTACGCTGAGATTAACTTTTACAAAAAAATTGTTTGCCACATTTATTTCAAACCATTTAGTTAACTTCAGTTTTGTAGGGCGACGGGATTTCGACTATAGAATCTTGAAGGAAGGTATATATGGGTTTGAATCCTACCTGGAAGGTCATACCATTCCATGAAAATTTGACAATTATGTCAATTTTTTTCCATTAATAAGGTAAATGGAGAAGTTTCCAACTTTGTGGAATGGTAGGCGAGTAGTGGTTATATACAAGGGTCCGAGAAATATATATTTAATTGTGTTGACATGACGTTAAAGGCAGTAAAAAAGTTAATACACTATTAGTAAGTACATGCATGGTTTCTATTGAAATTTGCATATTCTAGCTAGCCAACATCATGAATAATGTAATTGATTTTATTTATTTGAACTGGGTTTTACGCTGTGTCATCACAATATTTTTAGGTTATTTACGGCGTCCAGCACACCTTACCTAGCTTTTCCTTGAGCCTTGTCTATAACCAGTTCTCCCCTTTCACAAGGCCAGAAACTTCTCCATATATCTTTTTATTGGAGGACAAGTGACATTATTGTCAAATATTCATGGAAGGGTAAAACCTCCCAGAGTAAGATTCAAACACATACCACCTTCGGTACACTAGATTTGAAATCTCGGCGCACTAACAACTGTGCCACCCACTAAGATGTATATATTATATATAGGGTCCATGGTCTAAAGGACAAAAGAAATAAACTTCATATCCATAAAATATTTTGGGGAGGAAAAATAAATATAATATCAAAGCACTGAAACACCCAACTCGCTACATTCAGGTACCGATAACCCTCTTTGAAGCATCTTAACACTACAATGAGGGGCTATTTTGCGACTCTATAGCCATCAAGCACTACAGTGAGCACCTATGATAGTGTGCTAACCCCTTACACACCACGGTGAGCATCTTAAAGCTGTAAACTAATCTATAGGCCATTTATCATTTAAGATTTGTTTACGCCATATTTTAAGGGTAATGAGTATGTCTGTGCTACACATCTGTTTATCATAAACAACCATTGGTACCATATCACTCATCCATTTCTTGATACCCTAGGTTCATTTCACATGTTTAGAGTAAAAAGGTTGTAACTCATTCTTTTCTTATATTGAGTAAAGATCGCTTTCCGTTAAACCCGCGAATGTCAAATGGTAACCTTAGACAAATTGTATTGGTAAAATTATAGGTCAAAAGTTGGCTTAGACAGCTGCACTGAAAAAGTTCAGGTAAAACAACAAACAACAATTTATTTCAAATTTATTTTTAACAATTAACATGATTTCAGAAAGAACAACAGAAATTTATCAATGGGAGCTAATTCAATACAGAATATTGTAAAATTCTTGAGCTAGCTCCCTTTGAATGAGATCATGATCATGAATAAAATTTACACTGAATAAGAATGTCTTATTCTAATTACATTATATATCTGTAAAATTTAAGTTAGAATTCCGGCCTGTAATATATAAAGCCCCTAAATAAAGTCCAACAGTGTCCATGGTTCAACACTGTGTCGACACGTTTTTTAGGTTACTTAAGGGAGTCAAGCGCACCTAACCTAGCTTTCCTAGACCCTTGTCTGTAACTAGTACTCACATACCCTCCCACAATGTCGGAATCTTCTCCATATACATTACTTATGGAGGAAAATTGACATAATAGTCAAATTTTTATGGAAGGGTATAACCTCCCCGGGTGGGATTCAAACTAAATAAACAATACACCAACAATTTTTTTATTGCATTAGGAAAATTGTTCTGTAAATGTTTGATTGACTGTCCCACTACTCATATTCTTTAGGTCACTGGACTGTAGGCTATTTCAGAGGAGTCAGTCCACAGGCTAAACTTTAAGGCTGCATTACACATTTTATGAGGAAATTCTAACTTAAATTATAGCAAACTCAACCTTAGAGGGAAAAAATAAAAACTAACAAATTAGTATCAAAATAACAATTTGTATAAAAAAAATCAAGCACAACCATAATTTCACTTAAGTCAACATCACAAACAGAAGTACACAAATTGTAGACTGGAGTACACAAATTGTAGACAATAGTACACAAATTGTAGACTGGAGTACACAAATAGTAGACAATAGTACACAAAATGTAGACTGGAGTACACAAATTGTAGACAATAGTACACAAAGTGTAGACTGGAGTACACAAATTGTAGACAATGGTAAACAGAATGAAGAAAATTACACAAAATTTAGACAATGGTACACAAAAAGACAAAATTACACATATGAGGACAGTGCTACACAAAATGTAGACCAGAGTACACAAACTGTAGACAAGTGTACACAAACTGTAGACAAGTGTACACAAAATGTAGACAAGTGTACACAAAATGTAGACAGAATTACACAAAATTACTAATAAGTGTTAAGATCAAAGGCACAATAAAAAGATCAGTGAATTAAACTTTACAGTCTTGATAAAACAACACAAGTATTTTATGTAATAATTTTTTTAACAGTTATCATAAGGACATGCAGTCAAAAAGGTTTTATAATAATTGAGAGACATCATTGGTAATTAAAAAAAATACCTTGCAAGTTTTATAATAGAATAGTTCACGACTTAAGGAATGATAAAAACACAATATACATGTAAATCACAAAATCTTTTGTTGCGTAGGACTAGTAGACAGTTGTGTAGGATATAACTACCCAGCACTACATAGTGATTTCCAATACAACAGTTTGCATCACATACAAAAAAATACTGTTTCAATCATATCACAAAGTTGGGAGTAGATTAACAAGTTTTAAGGTCCTCTTTCATAATTTGTAATAATTCTTGATTTTGTCATTAAACATTCCTTCAGGAACACTAAGTTTTTCACTTGACAAAAACTTGTCAGTACTGACATCAATATCTGATAACCTTGCTGACTGATCCTTTAAAACAGGATCCTTAAACTCTGTATGATCATCTATGTCATCCAATGAATCAAGCACATCCTTTTTAAAAGAAGGCACTTGATTATTGATATCACTATAACTTTGGAACATGTTCTTTGAAGTAGCACTTGAAGTTTGATTACTTTTATGACTACTTGGATGTTGATGTTTCTTCCCGCCAATTTTTGCATCATTTTCAAACTTTCTGTTGTGTTGTGGGTAGGAATTATGAGGAGCAAAGTTCCTCTGACCACCAGGACGGACAAAATTGTTATTGTAAGGTACATCATGGTAGCTAGTATTCCCGTTGCCACTGTAGACTCTGTCTGTTTGTGAAGAAAATTGTGCATGGTACTTGTTTTCAGGCCTAAAACGTTGATTATGTGGATACCCATATCTGGGCTCAGGATGGCTAAATCTAGGGTTAGGATAAGGGGAGCGCATTCTGTCATATCCACCATTGGGATACCTAGGTTGAGGAGGGGGTGGTCCCCTGAAAAATTGGTGATTATTTGGACCAATAAATCCAGGATGAAAGTTCTGATCATTAAAACTTTGCCTCACAAACCCATTTGTAGAAGGGTAAGACGGAACAAATGAAGGAGCACACCCAGGGGATCTGCCATACTGTCCATGCCCTGGGGATCTTCCGTACTGTCCATGCCCAGGGGATCTGCTGTACTCTCCATGCCCTTGGGATCTGCTGAACTCTCTATACATTTTATCATGGTACTGATTGTTAGTTTGAGCATAGCCTTGTTGGTGTTGGCTAAAGTTTGGTCTACCTCTGCTAGGTCTATTTCCAGACTGGTGTGATGACTCACTATATCCTCTGTCAGTAAAGTTTTGAGCTTTCTGGTCAATACAACTTTCTTTATCATCATTATCACTTTTATCATCAACTTCGTCATCATCACTTTCATCATCATTGTCATCCTCATCATCAATGTAAACATGATCAGATGGGAAGGGTTCATTTGTCGAAGGTTCAAGGTCATCTGATCTATCCCCACTGTAATATAAAGATACACATGATGTCAATAGTACATGGATATCTATAGGGCTGCAACGATTCGATTCGAACCATCGAAACTCGATTGCAAGGGTGCCGATTCGATTTCGATTCGGGACCCGCGAGTTTCGATTCGATACTGACTATTATAAGTGTCTACATAAGTTATAACGATAAAAACAAAGGCGTGCCTAAAAGTCAAAGTATACGTTGACTGTGAAACTGGGTTTCACTTTGTTACATTTCTGTTAAATTTCCATTACGATTTTATGTAGCATGATTGGAAACTCTGTTCCAAATATACATTCTGTAGTATATGACCCGATTCTCCGTCAATTGGGTCAGAGTGATTGAATTTTACCTGTTCTGACAAACTGGAAGATTTTAGACTCCGCATAAGCAAGCCAAGTTTTGTTGTTAGTTTATTCAAATTTAAATAGTTTTGCTTGTACAGTGTATGTTTAACTAATATGTACAATAGTATACCAAGAACTGCATTTTTCTACAATACATGATCCATGCTGTATTTACGTTTTAAATCGATATTACATTAATAAAATACATTTTCGTGACCTTTACATTCGTACCCAATCCATTTCGTACTTGAATAAAGCAAATATTAATTATCAGATTTTCGAGTTTATGTTATCTAATTTTTAGTAACAATTTTATTTAATTAATATTATTTAGTTTTAAGCTCAAATATATGTATAAATGCATATTTGTAGTAAATTGTATTAATAAAAGAATCGAATCGAAAAAAATCGAATCGAAAAAAAATAATCAAATCGCATCGAATCGACTTTCCGGTGAATCGTTGCAGCACTAGATATCTAACATTGATAGTTTTAAAAACACCATGCAGTCCATAAGGTTTTCTCTCCTGTTTCGTTTGTGACGTTGATATCAAATATAAAAAATATATGGCCATCCAAAAGTTTCTTCACAATACAATTAATTGAATTGTTACAATTATTCCAAGTTCAATTTTGAAGAATTATTATATCATTGTTTACTTTATTTATTATTTTTACAATAGAACAGAATTTATTTTCTCTTGGTACATTTCATTTATAAGTTGCAGCTAAAGTTATCTATTAGCCCCCAAAATAAGGGTCAATGTGTCTCATATACCAAAATCAAGTTTGAAATAATGTGTTAATTTCATATTCAAATGAAAAATATTGTCTACTGATTTCAAAAAAGCAAAATTAGGAATAATTTCACAATAAACTGTTTAACAACATTTTGAAACTCCATTTAGTACAATGTAAATCATGAATGTGTGAAGTCAAGGGTCAGTGTGTTCAATTACCTTCAGGGTTTTTTTGCAGCTTCTGTGCCATGAATTTTCAATTTAAAATTAATGTATTGCAAGTGAGAGCTTTTACCTAAACAAAATCCAGAAATCTTGCAAACTTTATTCGTTATTTTTCAATCTATTCCTTCCAAGTTTCAACAAATGTAGATCTACAAATGGGCACAATTCCAGTAAAATGTCCTCAAAATATCTTAACGAGAAATATGTAGAATTTTAAGTCAAAAGCATACATTCTCCAACCACTAAATAAACAAATCTAACTTTACCTGCTATTTAAGTCTTCTAAAACATCAAATCTTGATCCCATTACACCAGGTTTCTTCTGTGACAAGTTCTGCTTATTTTTGTCTGTCTTCACTGAGGAATGTCTGAACAAGAAAGTAATGTGGAAAACATATCAAAGTAAGATTTCAACCCTAACGGCGAAACAAATTTTATGTTTACTCAAATTAAAGATATTCTCTGGTTCATGTTCTCTTTTAGTTTACTACCATGGCAATATGAAAGAAAATCAATGAGTCAATAATTTTGTTCAAGGAAGGTATCACGAGGGCAATAATCCAGCATTTTAAGCAAGAAAGAGTTTTAGTAATTGCATATTGTTATCTTTCCATGGTATCTCATCATAGAATATTTTATTCAAATCAGAAAAATAATTGAAAAAAAAGCTTCAGTCCCATCCACCTGCCCACTCGGATATTTCAAAACTACAAGCCATTTTATTCAATAAAAAATCTGGCTCATAAAATGATCGTTTAAATAGTGAGCACAGAAGTACTGTATTAAGTATTTAAATCAGCAGCATTAATGCATGTGCCATTGACAGTTAAATTAAATTTAAATTTAACAATATCAAGATGATATATAATAGAAGAGATAAATACCTGTTAAGTGTAAAGGTTTGTTTAGACTGAGTAGAAGGTTTGATAGTACTTTGATTAAGTTTCCCCGGATTATTTGACGCCATGTTGGATTGGGTGTTCTGTGAATCCACTGAGGATGCTGAGACAGTACTGGCACTGGTAGAACCTCTTCTTGCATTATTTATTCTTTCCTGTAGTTCAGCAGCATCTTGTCTTTTCTTCTCTATAAAAAAATTACAATACATGAGATAATTACTAGAGCTGGGTATCACCAGCTAGTTTGTATCACGATTTGTATCACAATACATATCTTGATTGTTTATACAGCCTCTATCGCATACACAAGGTTTATAAAAGATTTGACCCTGTGACTTAGTTTTTAACCCCAGATGACCCATATACAATCCCAATGTAAGTTTCATAAAGATCCAATGAAAATTATGACCTCTATCACACACATAAGGCAAATGTGAACAGACAACAGATGCCTGATCACAGACGCGGGACATCCCGTGAACACAATAGCTCACCATGAGCATTTGCTCAGGTGCGCTAAAAAACTTTAAAAAAAATTTTACACTTAATATTAAACAGCAGTCAGTTTTCAAAATCTGTTGAAAGATTTTCATTTGAGTATGATAACAAGTTATTTAGTTACCATCACCATGTATCAATGCATCAAAATATTACCCCAACACTCATAATTACTTTGGACCAGTCATTTTTTTAATTTTTAAAATTAAACTTCTGCCTTAATATATTATAAGTGACTTTTCGTACTTTATTCTCCAAAATTGTGGAAAAATTTGTGAGATAATTACCAAAAGGTTTTAAAAATTGTACATTTATATTCTTAAATCAAGATCTTGCAGACATACATTCATGTTTCTAGCCCTGTTACAAACAGAAAAAAGACCAAAGAATGGTTGCAATAGAATCAAGACTTTTTGCTGGATATAATCCATTAATTGAGAAATTTTGATTATATTTTTGTGATATATATTTATCCATTGTAAAAAATTGTCTAATTTTGGCTCCATTTTGAAGCAAAACTTCATTGCAGACAAAACACTATTTCATTTGAGCATTAGTGATGACCAAAAAAAGATATTACTTAAACAAAACAAATTACCTCTCTGACGAGCTTTTCTAGACTTCTTTTCTTTCTGAGCATAAAATTCTGTAAAGAAAAAACAGAGGATAAATATCCATTTACATGAAAGGTCTATTCTTTTCATGATGTGAGCTAAAAGAGTTCAATAAAATTACAGACCCTGAAAGGTAATTCAAAAACAAATGTGAAAAATAATCAAATCTGTGAACAATTAGTTTTAAGGAACACACAGCACTCTTCAAATTCAAGTATATACAGAATATAATCTCTTTAGAACAGTCTCCTACCAGCCATGACCAAAGTGATTACTGAAAGGTAATAAGACCATCTGACCACTGATGCCACTTTTTTGATGCCAACATTTTTTTTTTTGTTGGGTTTAACTATAAAGCACTTGCAACACATTGTATATGTCATATAAGACAGATAGTCAACCTACCAACAGTTATGGAAAGGCTAAATCTCTGCATTAAGCTGTTAAGCACTTATTAGGCACAATCTTCCATCAGTGACAAACAGATGCCCTACATGATTTGGAATCAGTGGTAGGAGGAAGAATGGCTGTAGAATTTATTTCATGACCAAGCTCCATGAAAGTACACCCGATCCCTCAATCAGTAGACTTGTGCACTACCCACTGAGCTAGCCAGGTGGCAGGTAAATGGTTTTTAAATGAGAGAGAGGTTAACAAGTTCATTTGTACATTATGTTCTTACACTAAACTTGGGCACTACTGACTGAGCTAGCCAGTGGTGCTTTTCACAAAAATTCTAACGAAAAAAATATTCATAAGTCAGTTTTATAAAATTTTGCACTTCAAAGTCAGATGGATAATAAGCATAACTATGATATGATATTCAAAAAGTATACAATATTCTACACAATTTGTTTAATATTTAGAATTGATAAGCCAAAAAATGAGTGTATTATTAATGTATCTTGCCTTTGACTTACGAAGATTTTTTTCATAAGAATTTTTGCGAAAAGCACCACAGGCCTTTAAATGATAGAGGGAAACATAAACATAAACATAATGTTCTTACCAGGGACAAAGGAAGATTCTTCTTCTTCTTCAAGTTTTCTAGCAGCTTGTTTTTCTTTTTCTTTTAGTTTCGCCATATCTTGTTCTTGTTTTTTCATTAATTCTTCAGCAATTTCCTTCATTTCTTTTTCTCTCTTTCTCTGTTCAGATTCCAGCTTCTTTTTATCCTTCTTATTCAGTTTTGTCTGTTGGTTCGACTGAAAAGATTCAAATAATGTGATTTCCTTACAAGGGTTTGGAATTCCTATACCCAACTTGTCGGACTAATATATTAGGGTCTGTAGACAAGTAATTAAATCAATCCCACTCTTCTGTGGAAAAGGAATATTTTAATAGTAAATAATGTGAATGTCCAAATGTTTTAGTCAAATTTAACAGAGAACTACACTGTATTATATTGTCAATTAATTATTATAACTTAATTAAAGTATGTATTTAATTCCATAGTTCCCAATATGTCTTTTTGAATATTAAACTGCTGGACAAGTGCATTTTGACCACAGACAAGTATTTTTTAAGATAAAACTTGCCCAAGGAAAAGTGAAAACAAAATAGAAATTCCACATCACTGCCTTAGACAGGTGAAGAGGCATTGCTACATTGTAAGGTAAAGTACTTCATTATATCAAAAATTTCAATTCCATGATTTACATTGACCTTCCATGACATACCTCTTAGCATATTTAACAAAGGTTTAGATTTATTTTGTCCTACAAACAAGGTGTTAACAAAAGAGCACATGAATATATTTGAGCGTAAATATATTGTTGTACATAATAAAAGGTTGCACATGGAATGGTCAATTATAAGTTAAGTGGGTTGACTTCTTTTTAGTTCATTAGAGATATTTTCAACAGTCAAAGCAATCACATCAGGCAGTTAGCTTAGTCAGTATTATTTTTTTACAAGAAGAGGTATTTCAGTGAAGGGTAACAGTGATTTGCAGCGACTAAAGTAGTGATCATATGCATACAGCACATTAATAATTTGATTGTTCTAAACGATACCTTATTGCTGATTTTACTATCTCCATCATTTGATGTCAAACTTTGTTTTCTTGATGGTACAGAATGATCTGTCTGATTTTTATCTGAAAAAGTTTAACAGTATGCAGTGATTCGTTTGCCCCTTTCTTACCTTTGGGGCTAAAATTAGCCCCTTTCATGATGTTATAAGTTCTTTTGTAGTCTCAATTGTAAACAAAATTACAACCAAAAATGGAAAATGCAAACCTACAAAGCATTTCAAAAACAATAATAAAATTGTCAATACAGCTATTTAGTAGCCTGTAGGCCTACAAATTAATTATGTCTCCAAACTGTTGGTGGACGCTGTGATTCTACAAAAATCATACATAATACCTGCTGTAACATCATCAGTGTAGACAGTCTCAGATTTCATCTTTTCTTCTCTTTCCTTTTGTTTCTTCTCTTTGGCTCTTTCTGAAATCATGAGGGCAATTATTTTTCTTCTGCTCAATGACAATTATGCAAACAAATTTGCTTAAATCATGAGAAAAATATTTCTTATTCATTTCCTATCTACAACATATGGCAATTTAAGCGTTAAAATGGAAATATAATTCAAAATATATGTGTGAAAATGAACAAGAAATCCAAATCTGGATCAAAGAACACTTACGCCAAATCCATTTAGATATGGATATTTCAAGTGCTTAACATTTCATTTTACTTGGACACAGCCTAAACACAGTCCAATATCAAGTAATCAGAGTCATGAGAAATGATTCTTCTTCACGTTGGAGCCCCTAAAAAGGCATAATCCTAAATTCTATTGGCTACAGCAACTGCATGAAAATACTACAGAATACATTGAACATAGTTTCGAGGTTGAATCATATAAATGTGATGCATTCTTGAAATTTGCCATCATTTTATTATTACAAACCATACTATATACTTGTATAAAATTAATGGTTCCAAAAAAAAAAAATAGTAAATTTCCTTTGTCTTTAAACTTTTGGTGGACACTGTACATTGAAGCTGTTTTTTCTCTATCTTATCTAAAATGTACCTTTTTGTCTTCGTTTTTTCTCTCTACGTTTCAGCTGTTTAGCTGTTGGTTGATATGTAGAACTGGAGCCAGAGTGATTGTTATACGTCTGAAATAAGAAGAAAACAGGTCACTTGTACTTTAGCAGTGAGCTAAAATATCACCTTATAAAATGTGATAATAGACCTTATTCTGAACTCCAATTCATGTTTTTTTCCAATCCATGCAAAGACTGTAAAAAACAAAATAAATTATGCATTATTGCTGAAAAGCATGAAACACAGATAAATCCTATTGTTCTTTGTACATATATATTCTCATTGTAACAGTGAAAGTTTATTTGAACTGCAGGGCAAAAAACCCCAAGTATTTGAATTCTTGATTTAATTTATTTTTGACACCTAGAAATGTAAACAAGTTAAATAAAATTCCACTTTAATGGTGTCTGCTGCCCCTAAAACTTAAGTTTTATATCCAGTAGTCATACCATGCAACATAAAAGTTGTAATTTAACCATTTTACCCTTAAAACAAAAATAGCTGAGTAAAGTCTTACGAATCATGGAAGGCTTAAAATGAACTGAAATCAATAGATTTGTGGAGGATCTGCAGCCCTATTACAGTATTTATGACAAACTTTCATCAGCACTGGCAATTCTTTCTAGCAAAATGGATTTTTTATTGGACCAAATGGAAGTTTACTGGACAAAAAAAATTGTGATCGGTTCACATAGTGCAGACCATTTGAATGATTCAGTATGATATATCCTCAAACAAGAAATGTAATGTGGAAACCACATTAAAGCCAGATTTAAAAACTTTCAAAGGGAAATAACCCATAATAAAGCCAGATAGAGTTGCATTTACTTTCTAATTCTGTTCACCACATAGTATGTTATCATTGTATGAAGTTTCGTAAAGATCTGACAATAAATGGCAGAAATATATGCCAAACTCTAAGCCGAAGTTTTTCGTTGAACAATCGGGCTAATCATAAACAATATAGCAACAAATATTGATCTTTTATTGAATATGAGAAATGGTTGCTGAGAAAAGCCAGTGGACCATTGGACCACTCTCATTCTAATAGTCACTGGACCAACGATCATTTTGGTGGTCCCAGTCTACGGTCAACTGGCTGAATTTGTAGACTGCTATAATATCAGATGAAAATCTCTTACCCTTGATCTGTATGTGTCATCATCACTTGAATCAGATTGATAACAATAATCACCATCATCAAAATATACATGATCATCATCATCAGGAAAGAAGAAAGCAAAACCACCACGACTGTAGAAATGATGCTTGCTTCCTAGCAGGCCAAAACAAAAATAAAGGTTTTAATAAAGGCTCCAATGTATGAAAATAAAGACCTTTTAGTGTAAAATATGAAAAAATAAAGAGTAAATAAAGGCTATTTTCGTCGAAGTTCTCATTTCTTTATTTAACCCACAGTAATACAATTTTTAAAGTCATTTTTTGATGTTATATACTGTTTGAATTATGCAATATAATACATACCTTATTTAATGTGTATACATATTTTCTCTGCATATTTATATCATACATAGCTCCTGTTTTACAATGTAGGGAAATGCAGAACAAAATCCATTACTTGCTTTAAGCTAGCACGGCAACCAGTCAGAGCAAATATAAAGGTTTTGAGTGAAAATTACAGGCTATTTTGGCGTTTTAAAGGTTTTCTGGGGAAAAGTAAAGGTTTTAAAGGTTTGCTCTGAAATTAAAGGTTTTTAAAGGTTTTAAAGGTTTCACTAGGAGGCCTGAATGATGCCTATGAAACCTTGGGAAAAATAAATCTGAAAAAAAACCCCAGCATATTTGTCAAATTCACCGTGTGATCAGAAAACTTTTTTTATTATACAGGCTTCGTACAGATTTTGAAAACCAAATTTCCATGATTTTTCCATGATTGCTCTCAGTTTGCCATGATACAAAAGAAACACATTCAGAACCCAAAACAAGTACTATTTGAAAACATGCATCAAAGCAGACAACAAGAGTAGAAAAAAGAAAACGGTGTTGTGGTAAAATTATCATTTTCGTACCCAATATTTGAAGTTGTGATTCATGTTTGAATTTATGTTTTTCATTCATTTTTATAGGTTGAAATAAAAATTGACATAAAATAGATTTTTCCATGACACCATGAACTTTTTGCATAATATTTTCAAATTGTCCATGACTTTTCCATGATATTTTTCCTAAACTAAAAATTCCTTGATTTTTCCAGAAAAAACCTCATTTCCATAATTTTTCAAGTTCGTATGAACCCTGATATAAGTGGCATCATTTCCTAACCTCACAATATAAAAAAGCCTGTTATTATAATTTTGACAAATATCTGTCAATTTTCATGATCGTTTGTCAGTTTTTGTTTTCTAACTCATTTACCAATACAGTTGGACCAAACAGAATATTTTATATTTCAAAATCAGAGATTTTAGGGCATTTTTACAACTTTTTTAGTCTGCTTGAATGATTCATAACACAATAAACATAAAATATATATAGTTAAGTAGTCAATTGAACAATGAAAAGATATAGACAAATATCTTTTGTTTGTTTGTTTGTTGGGTTTAACACCATAGCAACACATTGTATAGGTCATATAACTGCGTTCAGTCAACCAACCCACTCTTCCTGGAAAGGCTAAATCTCTGGATTAAGCTGTTAACCAACTACTAAGCACATACTTTTGTCAGTAAACAGTACATAATTAAAAATCATTGGTAGGAGGGAGAAATAATTTCATGACCAAGCTCCACAAAAGTAGCCCTGCCCAGGAATGGAACCCATGACACCTCGATCAGTAGACTCGCATGCTACCAACTGAGCTAGCCGGGTGGCTACAAATATCTTTCAAAAGGACAAAAAATAAAACATTCTAAAGTACATGCAATAAATGATAAAAGTTAAAATAAGAATTTCTTACTTTCAAATAAGTTTCTGAAAAACTCTTCCTGCAAACAGAAATTTAAATTGATTTAGTATCAGGGATATAAAAACAGCACCTGCAATCATTTGCCACTGTTCATTTTAAGGTTGAAACCCCTTAAGGCTCTAGGTTTCAATATTTGTTTGTGGTTTCCTTTTTATAACAGAAGTTTAAAAGTCTATAACACCCCCTTTTGGTTTATGGTCTATGTTGGAGAGCCCACATATGGGGAATGGTCAAATGCCTGATTCTAACATGAGCCATGATTCGCTAGGATACAATATACATTTTGTAACTGTTTTTGCCAGTCACCTTTGACCTATTACTCTTAGTTTAAGATGTAATTTAAAACCTAGGTCTGCAGCACAGTTAAAATTTAGAATCTAGTATCCTAATAGGGGGTATAGGTTAAAATCTCACAAGGGGTGTGGGTTATACTGTTCCAAGAAAATATGATAATAATATCAACATTTGTAAGTAAATTTCTAGCTCAGGAAAATTTGCAGTGTCCCCATGGGGTTTGGAACCCAGGGCTTCTCAATCTCAAAGAGCACATTTTTCTACTAGATCACTGCTCCTACAATATATACAGTCATATGATTGAAACATTCAGACAAAATATGCTTACCGGTACCTTTAAATCATGTGGATTAAAAGTTGTGAATGAGTCACGCCCTTCTGTAAGGTATTTATAAGCATAGACAATCTCTTGAAATTTTCTTTTGGCGTCCTCGCTATCATTCTGTGGAATGAAAAATGTAACAACATTAAAGGTCATGAATATTCAAGGGGGAAACAGGGGTCAGGCCTCCCCTCCACTTCTGAAACTTGCAAATCACTTTAAAGATGAGAGTGGCTTTCAGACACTACTTGCAATTCTCTTTCAACAAAAAATCCCTCATTAGAATAAAACTTAATATTCTTCTTGCTCACCATAAATATTTGGAACACTTCTGCTTTCCAAAATGACTGCCCCCACAGTGAATGGGTTTTCTTTTTGAAGAGTACTAACTAATTTCTTTATTAATTGCAAAAATTTCATCAGAGCAGTAATAGTTAGTTGAATAGTATAGTGTTAAGTTGTTACAATTCAGAACTTCTTTGTAGAAGTCCCAGGAAAAGCTATTATACATGCAATGCCTTTATTTTGTATAAGTACAAAAAATACCCCCCCCCCTGCTAGGCTGCCTGGCTATATACATGTATTAATTATGCAGAAATTAACCAGCTATTTACCTTGTCAGGGTGGAACTGTAAAGCAAGCTTCTTGTAGGCTTTCTTTATTTCATCTGAAATATAAACATAGTTTGACTTTAAATGACATTAGACTTAAACATCTAGTGAGAAAAAAATGTCATTGATCCGTTGCCCAATCTTTGTAAACAGATATCCTGTAGAGCATTGTCGTACAGGATCTCTACTATCTCAATGGAGGGTCATGTCGAGATGACCTTTATGTCGACTAATCAATGCGTAGCTTTTATCTAGACAAAACGCTATTAATAACATTTTGATTTCGTAATTTCTATTTTAAGACCAAGGTTTGCAAGCTAATTTAACAGCTGTATTATTCTCAGTCTGCGATTGGATGGCTCATTTCAAATTGCGTGACATAGATAATGTAGACAAGTTACGTATCATATTAACAATTTTGTCATTAATATTATTTTGAGAAAAGGTCACCTGAATGTGACCCTCGTTTGAAAAAGGCCAGATCTAAATTAGGGAGTAGGCGAGCAGAAAATTTTAGATCGGGTTTTTATCAGATTGTCTGTAGCCTTAGAACTACAAGTTAATTTTCAAGCATTTTCTTAAAAATTTGGGAAATAATTGCGGTTCAATTCATGTCACATTTTTTCAACAATATAATATTTATAGACCTATTTTTCCTTATATAACAGAGGCCGTTTACAGGTGCCTTCCCCTACTGAAGTTTCTTTAAAATCACGCAGTTATCCAAAATTTGAAGTTTACATTGTTTTTTTTGTTCCCCTATCTATGAAATTGCGATCAAATTTTCCCAAATATTCTAGAAAGAAAGGCCCCTTCCCCAAATACTGAAAAAAGCCCTGTAGCCCAAGGCTAAGTGGGCTAAGCTGAACTATATATATACCTTCACTAGCGCCATGTTTCAAACCAAGAATTTCATAACACTTCCTTCCTTCAGCCATTGTATCTCTGTCATAGACCTACTTTCTGTTTACACTGAAAATGGAAAAACCCGATTATAAAAACTAACAAAAAGTAATTGAAGTTAAATACATAATAATTATAAATTAATTTGCCAAGCACATTTTAATGCACCATTCTTGCAATACAAACACAGTTCTTCTGAAAAACTACAAAATCAATACTTGAAAAAATGATTTTTTTTGAAAAGGAAAGTAAATTAAAAATCACAAAGGGGAATTCTTGAATCTGGGTTATCCCAGCTAGGCAAAATTACCATTTTTTTCACAGGTGGCACATTAGCACTTAATTTTAAATCGTCAATTTCACTAGTTTAACAATGCACAATTGACATGCATGATATATTTTTCAAATACTTACGAATATAAAAATTCACTCGTAAGAAATACCTCCTGAATAATTTCCGAAAATGAATTTCTAAAAATTATCTTATCATCCTCATAGAAAAAGCTAGCAGTGTTCAAAACAAACAAAATGTGAAAACGATAGGTCGAAAATTTTGTCCACTGGTGCATTACAAGTCATGAAGGCTTCATGTTGATTTCTCAACACTCAGTAGTGAAAAACAATAGCTGTCAGTAAGGAAAAAATGTGTTTTAAAACAACCCGAAAAATGAAACTAAATTGCCTACATGACATCATTTTCCCGCAATATTGTTGCCTACAATTAGACTGACTCCGCCTACTTTAAACCCAACCCTAATCTATCTTGACTCCGCCTACCCAATATAATTATCAGCAGGCCTGTTATACACTGGGCATTAAAATGCTCTATTGAAGAAAAATTACAGATTTTATTTCTTCAGAATGTTCAAAATATTGTTAGGAATATATTATAAATTGATATTTTTGTGTGTTTGATACGTTATTTTGACGGCAAATTATCTAGATGAACGAACATTTACATATCTTTTGCTGTATCAAGGATACACACAGACTTGCATAATTCTTGGAGTTTTGAACTTGGATTGAATTGAACAATATTACTCAGATATTGCTAGTATGAAATTATTAACCATTGCGCTTCTAAAGGAATATAGTCTCGCGATAATAAGGCGTTACTTACTTGTCTAACAAAGTTGACTCTTGATATATTTTTTACTTAGGGTTAGGGTTCTTTTCTGTCTGTTTTACAACGATGTCACAAGATATACCTGTTCACAATGTGGAAAGAAAGATATGTAAGTGACCGGGTAACTCAGTTGGGAGAGCACTTGCCTTGTAAGCGAGATGTTCAGGGTACGAGTTCCAGACAGGCTGCATATTTCCCCACCCTGTAACGGCCGTATACCTTATATTATATTGGTATTTATACCATATCGATATTTAATACCATTTTTTCCTCGCAAATGGAGAAGTTTTCTGTCTCTTGTAGCCTAACTTACAACCGAGTATTGGTGAATAGACAAACTTCCAAGAATTTCTGGCCATACAGCCACACATAAACATAAAAAACTTGTTTACAAAATTTATTCTGCTGTGTTATGTCCTTTGCAGGGTATTTTGGAGTATATTTTTAGCAAATTAAATGGCACATCAAGTCATCGTTTACTATGAGCGTGTTATACCTCCATCAGTAGGATGCCGTATTTTAGGCGTCCAAGTTGTCCACTTAAGCCTTTACAGGCTCAATGTACATGTCGAGGGTTGCCCGCAAGACTGTAGTAACTCGCTCTTTCATGCAATGCACTTACTACAGTCTTGCAGGCAACCCTCGATGTATATACATATAGGCCTATTTGAACCGTTTGAGAAATAGCACAATTGATTGTGTTTACAAAACGGTTTCAATCAAATAGCTAGCTAACATCTTCACAATAAGGTCTACATGTTGGCCCAATATTAATCGCTATTCCTAAATTAATAGTCGCCTCAGACAAATTGCTCGGCAGGCTATTGACGTACAAACAAACCAATCAAACGGTTGTCAAGAATAGTGTATCAATGTCTACATGTACGTCCAGTATCAGTGTTTCTTGTTCTCAAAAAATATAAAACAAAAATACAACCAATGATTAAAAAATAATAATATTTAATAGAAGGAGGTAAAATTTGATAATATTAATTGCACAAAAATATGTATACACTTAAATACGAGTACGTTAATCATATACAATAAAGTTCACATTATATAATAAAGACCACTTTGATAGGTGCGTATTCACGCGATTTTTACAATTTTTTACAATACAATAATTTTACAATACAATGATTTTACAATACAAGTTCCCAAGTGCTTAATTTGAGAATGCAAAGATTACTATATTAATATCATTCCATTATTACGGGCACTGATTTATATGGTCCTAATAACCGCAGGCGCTTAGGTACTGGGGCCGCCGGGGCCGCGGTCCCAATATTCTGGCAAACAGCGGCAGTGGGACTGCGAGTTAATTTTTCATGACACGTTGAAAATCTTAAGGTCTTTTAAAAAGATCTATTCATAAACAGGGGGTACTGAAAGTGCTAGACACACAAAAATTCGACCGGCGGGAGGGGCTACACCTCCCGTACCAACTCCATCTTCGGCCCCAATATTAAAATCCTTCCTACGCACCTGAAGCGACATTAACTGTTACTTAGAATCGGTTGTACAGCTTGTTGAATAAAATCAGACTTCCTCTGCTGAGCAAAGATTAGAAATGCTGAAGTACGGAGTGGGTGATATAGTTTACCTTACGAGACATGAGAAGAGGAACAGTCCATGAATTTCATAACTAGATGACTTTCATACGCAACACCTTGGATGTTGGGGGTTTGTGTCGTCAAATTTCATGTGAATACTGACATTCTTATATCTTATTATCAATGTACATGTATTTTAATCACTAATTGTCTTGTCTACTAAAAGCGGTAAGACATTATTTGGCCTGGTCCATTATATGCATTTATGTGTGGTTCAGCCATATTAGCCAAATCACTTTCTTCATGGCGGAAGGATTCCTCCATGAAACTTTTATTATTAACCCCCTTTTCGTTAGATATTTCAGCATTATGCACTGTGATTGCTTCTCCTTTGTCTATAGGTGGTTTATACAGACAGTATGCCGATATGAAACAACCGATACTGATGACCTTCGCCACGATACTAATCAGAAAGTAGTTCCGGCTAAGTATGGCGCTGTCATATATCCAACAGGAAACATCTACGCCACATTGTTTTTGCCAGACTTTGCACGCACTGTCAGTCACTGCGCCGAATAAAATAGGTCCAGGGACAGTTCCTGAAAATATCATTTGTAAAAGAGAATTTATAACCTGAAAATGAGTATGAATAACCAAAAGAGGCCATATAACCAAAATACTTAATATAAAGTAAAATAATAAGAATAATTTTTAACGAAATTGAGTAAACTGCAAGAAATAAAAGTATTATCAGTGGTGTTGATTTGCCTTATTTTGAAAGGAGAGAGATTATTGATTATTATTATTATGAAACAATTGACTAATAAGGGAACATATATGTGACATTATCCTTTTAGGCTTTCATGCCAACTTACAAAATAAACACATAAGCATCGCAATACTGTATAAATGCGCCTTACATCTATATTTTTACGATTTACTCAAAAACGGATAAACGAATTATAATGTTCCGTTGTTTTCTGCTTTAATGGGTGTATATTTCATTCACATTAAATTGTCTTACATCGCCTATGTACATGTACATGTATAGAATGATTCATATTGACCTGGGCGGAGGAATACTTTATAACCTGAAAGAAATAGTTCATTGTTTTTATTACCTAATAATTTAATACAGCACCATTTTATTCCAAGGCTAAATGTTCTGTACTCTTCAGGTATGCATCTGAAAGTTAAAAAAGATGATTTTGTTCCACATCGATTCACTACGGGAGTTAACTCGATGTGGAATAACATCATTCGGAACAACTTCGGCGATTATCTATGAAGATATACGTAGAATATCGCTGAGGTAGTTCCGAATGGTATAACGTCTCATAGCTAAAAATACAAGAAAAACCATCAAAGCACTGAAGGCACTGATTGAAAAAATGACGATTATCGCTGGTAAAAAAAAACCCAACATATTACGCTAGCTCATACGTTCTAAGAGGACTGTCTTTAGACTGCATGTCATTTTATAAAGAGAAGAACCAAATCATAACCAAAAGTGATTTATGATAAGATCGGTTGTCTTTTTCATATTATAAATAAATTAAAAAAACAACGGTTAACTTGAAAATTACCATCAATTTTTCGATAAGTCAACGAAATTATTTTTGTTTTATATGGAGTTGTAGCTTTTGGTCACGTGGTAAGGCCGACCATCTATGTACCATTCGTAACTTCTCGTCGATTTCCTTCGTAGATGATCGCCGTTGTATTCCGAATGATTGTGTACATGTATACGTACCTAAGAGTTGCAGCATCGGTTGGCGTAGCAGGTAGGAATATTAACAATATAGTAACGAAATAAATGACTAGAAACACTATAAGATTAGTACATCCAGCCTCACATATTCCTCCTTTCATCTCCATCGGCTCTCCGGAAGTGTTATTGGTACTTGAACACGTGCAGAGTGAGTAGAACTGTAAAGATACATGTTTATATCAGGGATCGAAATTAAGCATACTCGCAAAATGCAAATAGAATTTGGAAATTGCATGTAACATTTATTTTTGCTTGCTGATCTTTTTGTGAAATCGCAGCAAATACTTTTCTGTCAAAACTAATGGGGCTCAAATAGGCATTGAAACTGTCAGATAGATCATAGCATTAATTAAAGATTCACAACTTACAAACACGCATACAAATATATACAAAGGTCACCTGACATGACCTGTATCGCAAAGTTGCAAGATCTGAAATGGCGAGTGCGCTGGAGAAGAATTTTAGAATTTCAAGTAGGGTTTTAGTTAGATTAGAATAATAGTCAGGCTTAGAATTTAGCCAGTGGACTGAGGACCGACTGCAACTATTCCCATATTCAATACAAATCATTTGTTTTTAAATTGGTTATTTAATTTTAGCATATTAATGCGAAATAGTTAAATTGACTGCATAATTTTACAAGTCAATTTGATTGTTATGGTCCAATTAACTACATGTACATGTATCATTAGGTCCAGTGAAGAATTCCATTTTGCTGGACCGAATGTTCTGTGTTGATGAAAGTTTGTCGTGAAGACTGATAATAATATAATAATTATTAATAGCAACATACCAAATCTTTATTTTCGTCTTGTCTGATACCATAGCAACCTGCATGACAAGGTGAGAAATACTGTACACCAGTGTCAGAACATACAGGGTGATAATAGAACGTATCACATCCACAATGTGTATTACAACTTGATGAAATACTGATTTCTTCTGACCTGTGGGAGATTGAGCATAAAAATGCGTGTACATGCATTATTGTATGTTTGTGCAATAGAGAACATAACACCATTGCTTCAGTTTTAATCAAAGTATAACTGATCCATATTTAACTAAGTTACTTCAGAGGTAACCTGTGTCTATTTTCATGTTAGAGCTTCGAGTACAAACTCTTTGTAATCTACGAAATAAGGATATGAAAGTGGTTGTCTTAACAAGTCATTTTAGTGGCAAGCACTATATCCTGATTGTAGATTTTTTGGTTGCCCAACAAAAAATATTGGTTGCCCAAACTAAAAAGTGGTTGTCCCGGGCAACCGGACACCCACAAATTTCGTAGACTGACTGTTGTAACATTTAAGTCTTATTTTTCATATTTTCTCTTTAATTTTTAACACTATTGTAATGCGATAATATTCAAATATATGTAAGTCTTATTTTTCATATTTTCATGTTGTACATGTAAACTCCACGAATATTTCCGAATTAGAACGGCAAAGACCGAAGCGTTTCTAATGCCAAAAAGGAATTTCAGCAAAGTGTTGTTTTTATGTTATAATTAACTTACCCCACATCGTATTTTTGATTGATTCCAGCGAATGGAGGACCAGTACAACTAAGCCAGAAAATGTTGGCACACGCAATGGAGATGAAACTGGCAATAACAGAAAACTTGAGCATTCCTCTCACCTTTAACTTCATTTTATTACAAATCAAACCACCAAGGATCATACCACCAACTGCGCCTGGTACACCAGTCACTCCTTTAAATTCAATTTTGATAATTAAAATATATGATACAAGTTTTGTTTATTCATCCCGACCAATCGACAACAACTCAAATATACTGGAGCTGATGATATACCAAAAGGAAATCCAACGAAATTAATTTTATGAGGCATTTGGTATTAAGATGTTATTAACTAATTTAGGCATAGGAAACACCGAGACGTTTACTTCCTTGTTAGATGGCCACGTGTTAGAGTGTTCGCTTACGAGTTAAAATTGGCGTAATTTTAATCCCATTTTTGGTCCAAGGACTTCAACGGGTTAGATTTATCGCCTAACGTAAAAGTAATCTACATGTAGTTGCACTCTTACATTATCCAGAAGACATTCAAACTTCAAAAATTTTAGGACGAATTCTAGAAAGGCAAAGGTGTTTGCAGCAGAAGTGTTATAAGGCAGTTGAACTTTCTTGCCTTCAAGCAAGATGTATGGCGACGTGGTGGAGTGTCCGCATTCGACTCTGATGGTCGTGGCTTAGATCCTTGTTCAGATGAAGAATTAATTAAGTTACATAATTATATCATGACGGTCGTAAAATCTATTACATGTATGGTCCATGGAATGGCCCATCCAGAAATATATGTAAATCAGAAATAGCATAGAAGACTGCAATACAATATCAATCAAATACGCACCAGCATATAGGGCGGCAGCTTCAGCCGACACTCCAAATTTATTCTGAACAAACTTGGAAAAAAATGTCCCGAATCCCGCAATCACCATCCCCTCACAAGCTCCAGAAATCATGACGAAGAAAAATGTTGGATTGGATAATAGATTCCATAGAATTTTATGAACATTCTTTACTTGTAGACTACTTTGAGAGCCTGGTTTACTAGAAACGTCCGCCTTCCCTTTGTGAGCCTGTGAAACTCTTGTTTCTCGGACCTTCTTGGCAGCTGAAATTAAAAGCAAATGTTGTTTGAAATAATTTTTACATTGGGTTTCCCCTTGGTTAGTAGCGGACTGTAGCAAATCATTATCAAAATTTGTCGCGGACGATTACATAAGGCTGCGCGTGCGCAATTAACGGAGTAACAAATTTAGTTCGCTAAACGCCTTAACAAGCAGACATTATGCTGTAAGTGCAATTGAAGTATGTCTAATCCAGTTTCTATCTCACTTGTCCGAGGACAAGTAATACTGTTTAGCTAAAATGAGGATGTCGCAATGCTTCGCGAATGTTCAACAATAAATTGATTTTGTTAATAATTTATTACTAATTACAGTATTTTATATCCGTTTTCAATATTTAGTTTTGAGTATTAAATACCTGGGTAAGTGTACTTTTGGAACGGACAAGTTGATTTTTAGATTTAACTCCTCCGTGGACAACTGGAAAAAACTTAGAATTTCACACCCCTGTATTTTAACTTTCTTACTTGGTAATTCAGCTCCTAGCATTGACAATGGTACAGCTATAATCAAAGCAATCGTCATGGTAATTAAGAAACCAACCCACCATGCTCCTACCCAACGTGGATCAATTGTTTGTATAGAAACCCTGGAAATATTTAAATACATTTATTAGTTTAGTTTATTATTTAAATTTTTCTAGTTGTATTGTGAAACAAGTTTTTATAACTTAGATCGGCAACTTTCGACCCCAAGAGCTGAGCTATTGCTAAGTTTCTTGCTCAAGGAAACAACAGAATAGGTTTTTGATGTGATTCAAACGAATGCAGAGCTGACTATTTAATGATTACAAGTCCAACGTCGTTACTTCTCGGCCACGTTTGCTCTTTGTCACATGTTTTTGATCAATAAAATGCAAGTTGGCATGCAAAATATTAGTATAAACAACATAGAGCCAAAGTACTTTATATTTCGGACGAAGTATAGTCAAACATTATGTATTGAAACTTCCAAGATGGCGTCTAATATGGCCGCCAATTTAAATCAACCGATAGCTTATTAATTAAGGTATATTAAGTTGCAAAAAAGTAACATTACGTGTCGGTGTCAACATTGTCAAAGTCCACATATACACCAAGAAGGAATGCTCCCGTGATAAAGCCAAAACCAGGACCTAGAGCGGCTGCAGCGTAAAATATACCTAAAATGAAATATTGTATACATGTACATGCCGACACAACATGGTACAAGAACAGATTCTTGTAGAACTATCACAAATCAGGTCAGTGCTAGAAAAACACTTATGCGTATAAGTCTGTGTTTTATCGTTAGGGGTGTAACGGTTAATCGATATACCGGTTAATATTGCAATACGACTTCTGACGGTTTTTAACCGGTTCGTTTTTCTCAGAACCGGTTTTCTAGTTATATTCTATATTGATTGCTTTTATCAGAGTCTGACATTTAAATGTTTGAATAAATGTTAAAATGTGTTCGGTAACTAGAAACATTTTTCGTTACGTGAGAAAATAATTATCTTTGAAAGTTCATTAAAAAGCCCATTTCTAACTTATTCTTACATTTGCATAATACGTTGAAAAGCAAATATCTATGTACAATGCAGATCAAATTAAGACGATGCACGTGCATCAATTCATGCTATGTATGTATGCGCAAAGAACAATAGGTATTGCAATATATTGCAATATATTGCAATACGGGTATCGTGTATTGCAATATATTGCAATACGGTTTTTACCGTATTGCTACACCCCTATTTATCGTAGACTCGAGACCCATAAGTACTATAAATAATCCATAAATAGGGATAACTCGAAACCAAAGTATTACATGTAATTTACCCATAAATAATATGTAACTTTAGTGTTTAAATATCCTGCAAGCCTTGCAGTCCATGACGACAAAATATTTTCATAAACATACATAGAAAATACAATGTACATGGTGACTCGAGACCCATAAGTGCAACTCACCCATAAGTGACGGAGACGCAATACCCCATAAGTACTAACTTACCCAAAAATAGCGGTGATTTATTAGTGGACACACTATCATCTAGCATGGAAACACCTATAGCAAACATTATACATCCTCCTATACCATGTAATATCATACCAAACATTAAAACACCTAGATAATTACTGAGACCATCTTCTGTGCAGGAATCCAGGGTGGAATTCCTACCTGTAAATACAATTGTATTTTAAGGGCCTTTTAGGTTGTTTCATTGTGTTTTATTTGTTCACTTTTTATGCAAAAACAAAAAACTCTTCGGTGGATGTAAATACCGCTATTCAAACCAACTTGATTATTGCAAAAACAAGCGACTTTTGCTAAACTTGAAAATGTTAATGAATTTAATCAAAGTCATTGTTACGTAATACAGAATTAAAATCCTCTTTTATTTTGAAACTACTCATAACTTTCTTGATAATCGTGCAATTCAAAAAAGTAGTTCACTCCAGTGTTTTATTGACACTCCAACTTTAGCTGATTTTTTGTGACTGTATGTCTCCTTTAAGTACAACATTGCCACTGAAATTTAATGATACTCGCTTTATAAATTTAGCCTATGTAAATTTGTTTGATATTCCTGGTACAAATATACAGGTACATGTATATAATTGTAACGATCGTGTGAACTAACGTAATGAAGTGAGTATTTAAATCAGCGAGATAAGTACATTATTTTACCTGGCTGACATGTGTTCAGCACTAAACCCTGACCATAATCATACAGCCCAGTAGTGAAGTGAGGTAAAGCCATGGTAAATGAACCTACACCAAAACATGCTGCCCCACCAGCCAACCAACGACCTTTGTATCGACCAGATGCCAGGAAACTAAATATGACACCAAATACAGCTGTAATATAAAATGTAAGTGAAACATAAAATCATATCTCAGAGAGATAAAGTCAAAACAGTGGTGCGTTCAACAATGGGAGCGCTCGGGGCGACATCGAGCGCTCTCGTTCTGAACGCAGGCGCCCGCGCGAGTGCTCGTGGGCGCCCGCGATTCAGCTCGAGAGGTGTTTCGCTAAAATATCAAAGATGGCGGCTAGAATTTTTTTAATCTCACAATATCAGTTCGTTTAAATCTTGAAGATCATGCGACTGTATACGCCCTGACTATACAAGGAAAAGAATGCCTATCTCTCCAATACGACTTTTCTGCACGGTTTATTACGACGAAACACAAAACTGGTTGCCCAATGGTACTATTACCACACCATTCCGTGGGCGACCTTTTTATTTGAATAACAACCGTTTACCCACACATATAAGCATGTGCTCTTCTGTTAACACCTTGATAGTGGGACAAAATCTGACTGAAAACCTTTGTTAAATATACTAATAGGCAAGGTCAAGGAAAGATCCAATTTATAAGGAAAGTCATGTGACATGTCACTCGGAATTTCTCGGTTTTCTACCCAAAAGATCGTAGTAGATCGCCGTGGTATTCCGAATGGTGACGTGTCCTTGTGATCATATTACCTGCTGAGAAATCATAGGAACTAGAGATCAATCCCGACTTAGAACTTGTTAATTTAAAACGACGTTCATACATCTGTGTATTGATGTTGTTTATACCGTTGACAACAGCACCTGAAAAAAGTGTCATACAATTAGCGTTGTACATCGGTACGAGGTACCGGTGTCAGTACAGGTACTTCATTCAAAAAGTTCTGGTAAATACCGTTTCATATCGGTACCGGTACTAAAATAGGTACATTTTTTGTATTTTGAACAGTTAAAATCAAACTTATCGTCGAAATTAAAATGACTTTACTATTTATTTATTGTTGATAAACGCATGAGAATAGAAAAAATGTATCACAATACATTTTAACTTTCGATTGTTCATTTTCACCCTTTGTTATACACAGACAAATTGTGTTTGTATTGTTTGACAAATTATGATCCTACTTATCTTAATTGTTGACCACGCAACATTCATTCTTTGCTATCTCGAATCGCGCATAGAACTAAACCGGGTTAATTACCCATTTATAGTATCATATCTATTTGTTCGAACCGGTCACACATGATTCAGGCCTATATACAATGCATTTTACAAAAATGAACTTGGAACGTATTTTGGGGTGTTTCTTTGTTTATAAACAAGTCTAGTGCTATAACCAGTGATGTATAGGTATTTGACCTTGTTACTGTTATTTTATTTAATACATGAAAATAAATAAAGCCATGGTGGCATATTTCTGCCTCAAGATTACATTGTACAATAAATCTTACGAGTAATTGTAACCAGTTAAGAAACTAGATAATCAATTAACTACATGTAATACGTTAACAAAGCAGCTAAGTATAGTTACGTAATTAGACAATCATTTTTAAGCAGTTAACAAGTTATGTTACTGGTTAATCACTAACCACTTATCTTAAATTGATTAACTAGTAAGTAAATAACTAGTTAATTAACCCCTTAATTAACGTGTTAGTTTTATTAATGTCTGATGGCAGAAATATGCCACCATACTTAGCATGTTTCAAAGTCAATGAAATGTGTAATAAAATTTTTAATTTACGACCCATTTCATAAAATACTAAAGTCTGAAGAGCATGCGGAAAAAGTTGAAGGCCTCCTTAAACAATGATTAAATATCACTTGAAACAAACAAATCACAATAATATACTTTATCTTGTCAAATATAGGTCAACGATAAAAACAATGGATATTCTTGTACACAAAGAAAAGTTCAGTGATATTAGTTGATAGGTAGAATAGCACTGTTTCGATTCCAAGAGCTTCACACAATCGAACTATAAATACAGCAGATAAACAGGACAGACAAACACACTTTTGATTTCCGGTATATGGCATATGGCTTTATTCATATTGCAACTCTGTACCAACCGTCCAATCACAGCTCCTGATATCACACACCGTCATAATTGTTCGCAAACCCTATCTAAAATAGAAATCACGATATTCAGATGTTACTAATAGAGATTCGTCTAAATAAAGGTATGCATGATTGGTCCATATAAAATGTCGTTTAAATGCGACCCAAGTGCAATGTCTAGAGATCCTGTAACAGTGTGAGTATTATTATTATTATTGGAGTTTACCACCGTATCAACACAATTTAGGTCATTTTACGGCGTCCAGCGCACCAAATCTAGCTTTCCTGGGCCTTTGTCTATAACCAGTACTCACCGACCCTTCCACAAGGCCGGAAACTTCTCCATATATCTTATCAATGGAGGAAAATTAACATTATTGTCAAATTTTCATGGAAGGGTATAACCTCTCCTGTTGGGATTCGTACCCGTATGGACACAAGACACGAGATTCCAATTCCCGGCGCGCTACCAACTGCGCTATCGACCCTAATTCCCTGTATCAGTATTCTATTGGATGTATCTTTATGGACATTAGATATATTTGGGTTACCAAAATAAATCGCTTACCTTGAACAAATGCAAACAGACAAAGGAGAAAAAGGAGCATCTTCGGATTATTACACGTTTGAAGACCTTTCGGTTTGCAATTTCCATATCCACATCTGACGTCATAATTGACGTCATCACTTTCAGGAGGTACAGTCTTTAATGCAATGTCATCTATATTCGCGACCCCATGCTCTTTGTCATCCTTAGCAGTTTCGTGGGTCATCATTATTGCTCGAAAATGGTCTGTAAAATAAAATTACATTTGCAGATATGTTATATCTTGAGTTTTGCGACTAGGTCACATAGAAGTCCTATTAGAGGTTCTGTATCCCGGAAGTAACGTCACACTTCTTTTATTAAATATGGACGTACAGCAGAAATGATAGCCTCATTGAAACTATTGGGGACCGAAAGGTTTCAAAACAAGAAAGGACAAGGTAGGCCTATGAACAATATTTTCTCTCGCCATTCAATTCTATTAATTTTGTATTCGAAACAAAAATCACACATAATATCACTACAAGCTCACAACACACTATTCGCACGCACTATTTCACGCAAATCTTCGTTAAGATCAATGTGGTGTTCCGACTGATAAGAATCATATCTACTCGGCGATTTCCGTGACAACATTCCGTTGGACAAACCTGGTCGAGTTCAGAGTGTCCACTCGTACGCATTCTTATGAAATGAGCGATGCTCTAAATTATCACTTCTTTCTCTAAAACATCACTGAACACGAGAGTATGGTCACATGTAATTAAAATATCAATTTTCTTGTTAGTCGCAGATTCGACACCCATCGGTACAAGTTTTGGCTTAACCTCCAAGACATTCATAAAATCAAAGCGCTGAAGGCATTGAATTAGTAAATTGAGACAGATTTTGTATATTTTCTATAACATTTTCTACCTTTTGGCCCTGTGAATGTTTATTATACGTTGCGCTGGTTAATGATTTGGTGTACAATCAAACTAAGTGAATGGATGAAAAGAACCGGAGTGCAACCGAATGCAGAACAATATTATTGCAGTGATGTTGAATTAAGCTATACATATATTTGTTTGTATCTAAACAAATAAAAATCGACGTTATTTTCTAAAATGACCGAAGTCTTTCGGACAGTGGTAATAGGAGCGCCTCTCTGTATTATCTCTTTGTTTATTGGAAATTTAGTAACCTATCGAAAATGACTGAGATCTTCATTGCGTTATTTCGCTAATTATGGTTTTTCGTCAATTTATTCTTAAAATCAAGCATCGCCATGATAACAGTGATTAGTTACATTTGATCAAGTGAAAAGACGTTGTCAAGCGCGTAGTCACGTGTAGGCGATGGCAAACCACGTGACTAAGACAGGAAAATCTCTGAAAGAGCAGTTTTAAAATAAAAGTTTATTGAGTAAACCCAATATATTCTACAGAAAATTAAAACTGTTTTGAAATATATATTAGAATCTACCTCGTGAATGAGCTAATAAAGCTATACGTCCTTATATAGGTTCATAGATCCAAATACACTTTGTAAAAAAACAACGTTTAACTGATTATATTACGACTAAGTTAATTTGTCCTTAAATCAAGTAAGCTTCTATCACTTTCACTGATATCCAAAAATAAAATACATGTATGTTTGTTATGTATCCATAAATGGATATTTTATTGGGGGTATATAAACAAAGCTGGGCAAATGAATAATGCTTTAAGTTCATTGCGAAAGGAGATCGCGGCTGCGTGTAGTGTTTTTTTATCATAGTCATTTTTATGTTTTAGAAAATATCAAGTTAATGAAAGAGTGTATGAGTAACAAATGTTAACAGATGAATTTTAACCCGTTTTAAGTTACAAATTATATAAAAGCGCCTAGGCACTATATGGTACACCCAGTCTTGAGAATACGTGTACAAATGTATAGTACCAAAAAAGGCAATCTCGTATCCAGAGGTTGTCCAGATTCTAGATCCAAGTTGGAACGTTAGATGAGGAATCTTGATAACCTCTGGGTACAAGAACGCAAAAAAGTATAAATTACATCCCATCGTTTTTAAATATGGAATGTATCATATAACATGGAATCTGATTTCAAGGGACTCGGTCTTCGATCCGCTGGCTAAATTCGAAGACTGCCTATTATACGATCTGTTTGGTTTAAGATGAAAGCATTCATGACGGTAAAACGTAAATGACACATTTTTACCGAACGAGAAGTTTCAGTTCATGATTCAGGTCTCAGTTTATGTGTTTTAGTTTCCCAACCACACGAAATTGATTTACTGATTTAATAATTATAATATAATGGATGGAATTATCTCTACTGACGTTTTGACGTGCTATCTGTCCACGTCTTTTTTATATTAAATTTTGTGTAATATATATAAATGTGAAACTGCTTTGGCATCATTTCCTGTCCATTTAAACCCCCAGGATGATTTAGGATTGTTAGATGAAAATGCGTTCATAAAAAGTAATTTATTAATAGAAAATTGCAGGGAATTTATTATTTTTATTGGAAAGAACTGAACTATTCTTTTAAATATTTACCAAAGGGAATTTTGATAAAGGATAATTTTTGAGATAAGTTACATAAAAAAGTATCTTAACTAATTTAATTTACTGTTAAATAAAGATAAATTAAGATATTTTTAAGTATTAACAAAATATTGTGATGGAGGGGGTAAAGGAGACAGGACAGAGTGCCATGATCGTGCGACCACATGCACGACTCATGCAGTTGGTTCGTCTCCATTCGGAGACAAACACAAAAAGCAACAGCGTAAGCCAACCCCAGCAAAACAACAACAGCTCTGGTAACCATGCCTTATTTCCCTTCTCTATGAGAAAGGAATGACATAGTGTTTAAGAACGACCAGAGCCAGTCAAATGCTTCGCCATAAGAAAGCAAACGCTTGGCTATTTGTTTGACACTAAAGTCAAAATGACAACCTAACAATTCTAACTATGACTTTTTTATCATAAATTAAATACTATTCGATGGGTTTTAACGTAAGCAGTTTAGTATGTCAATTAAATTCAATTGGTCTCCAATTCCGTCTAACTTAAGCTTGCAGATTCTTTGTTTATTATTTATCTAGATATTTAAATATTATAACAAAAATAGATTGAAGACTTATCATATAAATCAAAAACAAAATTTAGACAGTCACGAGCTACATACATGCTTTTATTATCGACGTACCTGTACGTCGATATATACAATTATCAAGATTTGAGCATTTTGTAGTCGACACCGGTTGCCTTAAGCCAATCAAAACGATGCATTTGAGGTCACATGATAGAAAAATGGACAGCAAATTGTCAATTTAGGGGTGCGTGAATTGACTCGTCTGGACGCCATCTTTTGTCGGGTATTACCAGAAAATACAATAATCAGAATAGGAATGAGTACCAGTTTCAAGAAAGCTGCATTTAAGACCCAGAAAATGCAAAACTAACTGTAACATATTTGTTTTCTCTTTAAAACTCCCATTTGTTGAAAAAAAATGCTAACTTATCTTCCCTACTAATGGGCGAATCTATTTTTACGGGAGAAGATTATCTGTATCCAATCAGCTGAGAGGCGTAACCAGTATCCACTGAGACAGGTTTAAGTCACGCCCCTCATAAATATCGCTGTTCGCTTAACGTTAACCATTGGGAACGCCCCACTGATTCTTATTGTTCGCCGGAATATTTTGGTTTGCTAAAAAATTGAATGAAGTTCCTATATGCCAAATAGACAGAAACAATTCTAGAGTCTACCATAATGCTGTTTTACGTGCATAATCCGAACAAGACCTGGACAACACCTGTTCATTCGATGTATTTTTATCAGCCCGGAAGGTTCCGTACAATGAATCAAAAAGGTCTAAATGTTTTACATATCGTTAGCGGGTCACGGAAATCCCGGTATTCTCTAAATAGACTTGGCACGGCTAATAGCGTTGACGTATACTACTTGGAAGGAGATGTTGTAATACACGGCTAAACGTCGATTTCAAGCATTTTTGGAAATGCTAATACTTGTATATTTCTATAAGTTCAAATCATAAACATGCCCCCGGGGCATATTATACGATTTATTATTTACGAAATACATACATATGCAAGGGAGTTAAGTAGTACAAAAACAATTGTCATTGTTGCCTCCCTTTGTGCTAAATTAACGAATGTAGATTTTGATAAACTTTTATTTCTTTATTTATATTGGGTTTATCGCCTTGTCAACACTTTTTGGTCATTTTATGGCGTCCAGTGCACCTAGCCTAGCTTTCCTGTACCCTTGTCTATAACCAGTACTCACCTTCCCTTCCACAAGGCCGTAAACTTCTCCATAAACCTTATTAATGGAGGAAAATTGACATACATGTAATTGTCAATTTTTCATGGAAGGGTCTAACCTACCCGGGTGGGATTCGAACCCGTACCCCCTTCGCACCATCAACTTTTTAATAAACAACTATTAAAACTGTAAAACAAAAACAATATACATGGTTCCATTTGCAGATCTTGTATGTTCTATTAATTAAAGTTTTTAAACACATCGCCATCGTAATTCCAAGTCGACGTAACGCGTATGAGCATTTTCATAGTTTTGGGAAAAAAACATTTAAAAAAGGAAACTGTAATTATAAAGCATGACATATACGTTTTCGCAGTATTGAATTGTTTATAAAAATTAGTTTCACATGGTTAAAACTTTAACACCATTCGGAACACCTCGACCTTTCATGAATGAATAATATTCGTAGCGAATGGCCGAGGAATTCCGAATGCTTTAACACTAGTGTATAGCTTGAAAAATCGAACACAGCGGTTCCAATTCAGCTTCCCGAATGAGGTTATGATTGGCTGAAATACCGTTTCTGTACATACTTTGCACGGAGAGCTAGAGGGTAAATTGCAGCATACATATTTTTACAGGTAGTGAAAGGGCATAAATGTCATTGGAGAACAAAAACATGATAACTAAATAATGTACTCCAACTGGACGAAACGAGATAGATCAATGTTCGAACGAGCTTCTATGAACTTAGAGCATTATTAGAGTCAATTAGGACATGATCTAAGTCCTGGACATAGAGCAATGTGTACGCTGTAAGGAGAGAAAAGTGTGGAGATAGGATAATGTGCGATTGGCGGGTGGCAAAATTTGACATGATAGAGTCGAGGAACTATTTCTAGAAGATGGTGCAAAGTCATACAAATCGCTTGGGATGTTTATCTCATTTTTTTTCAAAAATGGAGATAGGACATTGTTAGGTTGAGGCGACGATATTAAAACAGTTGGTTTATCAATTAAGGGTGTGACTTTAAAACATCTGAGGTGGGGTAATTTATGCTACAGTGGCATGTGTTGTGACCGTAGTTTAACACTGGTCCTAAGTTATATTGTGGGTATATCAAAGTGCCAACTATTGCCAAGTCGCTTTAGTTATACAAGCCGGTCCCGTGGCCCAATGGATAAGGCGCCTGACTACGGATCAGGAGATTGCAGGTTCGAATCCTGCCGGGATCGTAACTTTTTATTGTTTTCATATAACTATCATACGTGCTGGGACATATTTCCATATACAAAAACGTTCATGACTCCAAAAACATTTATATGTATGAAAAATACAAGCAGGTTTTTTTTAATAATCAATGTCATAGATGACATATAAACTGAATTTAAACATGTTATAAACCCAGTTGATATCTTCTTCTTAGCAAATCACTATCTATTACAGTTCCACGGTCAGAGACAGGTACTTTGGCAACCAATAGTTTCAGTCATGCGGCCCGCCAAACATGTGGATTGCCATCAAGTGTGGACTGCCTCAAGTGTGCCCAGTCTCTAAATGTTTTTTTCAGAAAAAGTTAAAACCTCAATATTGATCATTAATTGATTGATTGATATTTATTTTATTGTTTTTTTAAATATATTTTAGCATCTTTTAACCAATTACATTTATTCATAATTTCATGCTCCATATGAAGCGCTATACAAAATATGGTATAATATAATCATAATATTTTTTTTTAATATTGTTTAATTTAATATTAATGCCTCTTTCATGTATTTTACTTTATAGTGGGGGTGTAACGCCGTAGCAAAGCATTGTATAGGTCATATTACAGCTGTCAGTTAAATTATTTACCGTTCCAGATAACGCTAATACTCTGCATTAGGCTGATTACCAGCATTCGCGTACCCAGAGGCTATCAAGATTCTCGATCTAGATCTTACATCGAGAATCTTGATAACATCTGGGTACGAGAGTGTTCATCAGTTACTATCGGCCCATACTTTGCTTAGTAGTTGAAAACTACATGTATCTTACATCTCAAGAATCGGTGGTAGGAGCCCTAGGAAGAACGACCGTAGAAATTATTTCATGACCAAGCACCCCATAAGTATTTTGCTACATCTGGGAATCGAATAATCGCCCTTTTGATATATAGACTTGCATGCTGCGGAATGGGCTAGCTATGCGGACAAATGATGGCAGTTTTCAGCATTTTTACAAAATTCATGCATGGTGACCAAGACAAGAAATATGTTTTAGATAATAAGTGCTCTTGGCTGAGTCAGCCAGGATTTTTTTCTGGGGGGGGGGGTCCAAACTTTTTTTCTAGGGGGGGGGGAGTCTAGATCCGCCTATGTCAGCTATTTTAGAACGAGCGAGTAGATGATTATAAATATTAATGCCAGAGACACTGATTAATGCAGAGAAATAATGATCTATGTCTATGATAAACGATGCAGCTAGGTGTCCGAGGATAAACCTTTCGAATGGAAGACGACAACGGTACGGAGTACACCATTCGTCAGCGGATTAGTAAATTCAAAATGGCAGCGTCCGTGAAAGAGAATTTTTGTTGAACGTTCTACTTGTTGCACGTTCAGTATTCTGTTAACTTTAAGTTGTAGCATTCGCTATACACATTTAAAACTCTTTTTAGTTGTATTTTAAGGTAATCATTGTACAATCACTGTGTCATTTTCCATGTTTACTTGACAATATTGCATTCTGATTTATGACATTACCCCCACCCACTTACCTGTGCATTATTTTTGATGCCAGTGGTTACATATCATTTCACACCTTTCCCTGTAATATACTTTTTAGGTGTATATTTGCTGACATCTTTTTATATAGTAATGATTAACTTCATCAATCAGTTACTAGTTCAAAACATGAACCCAACTTCGAGATATTTTTGACAGGTGGTAGAAATGTTAAAATAATAAAAAATGATGTAAAAAGTTGCATCATATTTAGAGGACTAACTTGTTACAAAAGCAGAAATTGCCTGTAAATGTATAGAACACTTGCCCCATTCATGATGTTATGGTGGTGCTTGGTCATGAAATAATTTCTATGACCGTTCTCCCTCCTACCACTAATTCCATGGGTGCAAGTTTTCCAGATTATGCTGGAATTCAGGATATTCGGGGCGCCGATGGGTCTTTTTTCCAAATCATGTAACCGCTGAGAAATTGGGGAAGGGGTGAAGGGGGGTCAGCCGATGCCACGGTCCCGATATTCGCAGTATAAAGAATATCTTAAGACAAAGATTATAGAGGATAAAAATAGAAGGAACAGAATACTTTGGGACGCAGAGACCTTTACAAAGCATCTAATCACAGTGCATTGTTATTTTTTATTATCATTTCATCATTAATCTGCTTCGGGGACTTGTAAACCGCAGACAATAAAAGTTTGAAATTGGCGAAAAAGGGTCATAAATAAAAATATTTTGCTTAGTGGACTAAAATAAAACAGAGCTCCAGATAATTTATTTTACTAAAGAGTGATTACTCCCTAGTTTTTTATCATAAAGAGTGACAGATTTTTTGAAAAGAGTGAAACACTTAAGGAAGAGTATATCACCCAGAGACAATAGAACATAAATACATGTATATTTAAGAACAGTACATTTTCAGCTGAGGGACCTCCCGGAAGACAAAATATTCAAATTCTAATTCTTTAATTCCCATTTTACAAGATATTTAGAGCCTAAATAGTTATAAATATTTTACTGCATTTTAGCATATAAAAATGACAAATCGTATTATTTCCAACTTTTTAATGAAATGTAATGCCCATGGATGAATTGTTTATTTCTCCTTACCTACATGTATATACAGTATATGCCTCAAGTCATAATCAAATGACTTTCAAATTTCGTTTTGAATGTTTATGCCAGCCCAAACTCTGTTAAGGGGTATATATATATAGGAGTCAGCTTGTCGGTTGGTTCGTCTGTAGCTTTTATTTGTCCTCTTAATTTCTTAGCAACTTTTGTAGGGATTTGATTCAAATTTCATACTTCACACATAGACCAGGTATCAAGCAGGCATGTGCATATCCCATATTGGTGACAATCCATTGATTTATTGCAGAGTTACAGCCCTTTGATGAAAAATTTTGTCCACTTATTTTCTCATCACCTTTTGTACAGATTTGGTACAAGTTTTGTTTGTGTATTTTTCAGGTACATTATCTAAGATGTTTTTCTTTAGTGATGAATGGAAGGATCCATTATTAGATAGAACATAATGAAATATTGATAAGCTAACATGTCTACTCCAACTTCGGGCTCAAGACTTTCTCCACCGAGCAGGGAGAGAGAACCTTTCTTTGATCAATGGAAGCGACCTGAGTTTGTGTGTGGATGGGGGGCTGCTTTTGTGAACATCAGTGTGACATTCCCCATCAACAAAGTTATGTTTAGACAACAACTGTATGGTGTTAGAACATTAAAAGCTATCAGTCAGCTGAGGAAGGAAGGTTTATCTCATATATATCGTGGTTTAATGCCTCCATTATTACAAAAAACAACATCAATGTCTCTCA
This sequence comes from Mactra quadrangularis, assembly GCA_025267735.1. NCBI lineage: Eukaryota > Metazoa > Mollusca > Bivalvia > Venerida > Mactridae > Mactra > Mactra quadrangularis. Next base: position 21,956,502 of record CM046310.1, on the reverse strand, counting down.
TGTTTGGACTGTACTACGAGTTCGAACGTGACTTGAATTCAATCTTCCCTCAAGTATGGACCCCTGTTAATAAATCTGTGGCAGCCATGTTAGCTGGCACAGTTGAAGCAGTTTTAACTCCTTTTGAGAGAGTTCAAGTTTTAATGCAAGATAGAAATTATCACAAACATTACAGCAATACTCTTCATGCATTCAGGGAAATCAGGACTAAGTATGGAATAAAAGAGTTTTATCGTGGACAGACAGCAATTCTGCTGAGAAATGGACCAAGTAATGTTCTATTCTTTCTCTGTAGAGACTATTTGCAAGAGATCTACCCTCCATTGGAAATGCAATACAAAAAAGTGCTACTGGACTTCATCAGTGGGGCATGTCTTGGAGCATTTTTAAGTAGCCTATTTTACCCAGTTAATGTAGTGAAAGTTAGAATGCAGTCTAATGTGGGCGGAGAATTTCTGAAACCTTGGCAAACATTTAAAGTAATTATGAAAGAAAGAGACTATAGCATAAAGAAGTTATTTAGGGGTTTACCTGTGAACTACACTAGGGCTTTCATATCATGGGGTATAGTGAATGCAACATATGAATATCTATTGAAACAGTTTAATCCAAGTGAAAATACAGACAGTTCCTGACATCAAGTCAGGGTTTGATACTACAATGTGAAGTTTTGTACATTGGTGTACTGTCCACTGGGTACTTATCACCTGTCAGACAGTGATGCATGGGTGAAAGTTTTCAGTATTCTTTTCATCAATACTGATTTCAATATATTGAGAATAACTTAACTCTATGTGATTTATATGAAATCTGTGTATGACAATACTTTGGAAGTAGGTTTTCAGCATTTTCAAAACTTAACTTTCACCCATGATGCTGCCACTAATCATTAGAACGACTGATTTTATTAGATTAAAGCATACTGAGTGCTCATTATTGATTTTTAAAAGTAGGTTTCCTGGTTAACCAGCTATTTATTTCACTTGTCCTAAACAAATGTTCACTGGCATTCGAACAAGTTGACAAAACCAAGATTTAGGTTGTCAGGGGCAATTGGATGACCTTACATGTTGAGCCCTGTTTATATACTCAAACTTCAGTTAGCAGTTACTTGTATTCAGCAATATACTTATTTAAACAGCTAAAAAGGATTATCTCAAAACTTGAACTTGTTTATATTTATTCTAGTTTTTTCTCTCAATATTTTGATTAAGAGGCCTTGGGTTTACCAAACTTAGAACATTTGGATTTTTTGTTGCTATTTCATTGTTAGGTTGAAAAATCAAAGGTAATCTCCTGATTGGGGAAATGCATGCTTTAAAGAAGTTTCAGAAGGAGAAGGGGTGATGATAATTAATTTTGACCCATTACTATAATATATTGGTTTTGTGTTTGTAATATTTTAAGGCCTATAGGCCTATACTGACCAAATCTTAAACTAGTATTTTTGTGCTTCCCTTCTTTGACTGCAAAGCTCAGGGTATAACTTAGAATTAATTGTATCAAAGTCCTAAATGTGTAAGTTTAGAAAAAGGTCTCATTCAAGAGTCCTGATTTTGATGGGTTTTAATTGTGGAACTTAGCTGTAATATATTGTGAATTTTGTGATATATCCCCTCTCTTGCTGATATAACAAAAATTAAATAATTTATAAATATATATATATATGTGTATGTGTGTAAATTTATTGTTGAATTGATGTGTAACTGTATCTTTTGTGGGCTTAGTATAGAACAGTCGTAACTGAAAGAGTGAGTCACCACTGTTTTGTACTAAGCCCCTGATTTATTTTAGAGTATATTAAAGATTTATGAAAGCAGTCTCATATCATATAGTCTGATCTTAGTAAGACTTACCTATGTTATAAACAATCATGTACTACAATACGTGTATATTAAGCATTAGTATTTTACTTTTTTTTGTTATTTTGGAGGTTGATTTTTTATTGCACAAATAATGTTAGACTTTACTAGTTGTATCAGGGACAATTATTAGCTGGGGTCCAGTTCCACCAAAATTGATTTTGGGTGCTAACTTACTGTGAAAAAAGAGCCATTATGTCTGATGAGAAGTATTCATTAGATTATTACAGTAATGCGGACCTTTTACCTATTGTTTGATCTGTAGCAGAGTAGAAGGAAACAGTCACTGTACTCTGCCCGTTTTTTCTTCCTACTTGCCCTTTTTATCCTTGCCTTTTTTGTCCTTTCCTGTACAGAAATAAATACTGTTGTTTACTTAGAAATGCATCCCATTTTTTTATCCTTCTCCTTTTTTCTGGCTTCCTCACCTTGTTTAACTTTTTGGAACTATCACAGAAGTAAATCATAAATAGCCCTTAAGTTATTGTTTAATCAGCAAAGTAACCCTTAATGGCCCCTAAGTTATTATTTCCCATGTTTATTTAAAGATATGAGATTATCATTTATGTGTGTTTTGTTCATCTTGTACTCAGTCATTTAGTGTAGCTAAATTATTTCATTTTGTAAAAGCGTGGTGTGATGTGAATGAATTGTAAACTCAAATGGATGTTTGAAGACCTGGAATCTGTCTTTGAATTTAGATGGTAAATCGAGTCCAACAGGATTGCCAATGACCTGGTGATTTTTAAAATGTGACTTGTCCAAAGTTCCACCAACTTTTTATAACCATCATTTTCCATATTCATTAAACAATCATTATTTGTTATATTTTGTAATTGATTATAGGATATATTATGCTATATCATTTAAATGGACTGCATATTTTAACATATTGCTTAGATTTTTTGGTCCATATAACCTTCATTCGGACCAGCAAAAAATCCATTTTCTTGGACTAAATGTCCAGTGCTGATGAAAGTTTGTCGAGTAGACTGCCTGGAGTATTAGATCATACAAATTCTCATTCTTAACTGTTCCAATATGGTAGTATTGTTTATGTTATGTGAAACAAATATGTTTTTGTTTTAAAACCCATATTGAAAGTCTGTCTAATCAGTTGATAGCATATATTTAGATTAATTGATGTAAACAGTAATTCATAAATTTTAATTTAAGTCCTTATAGTCGGCTTCCATTGTTATATTCAAGTTTATTATTTCAACAAAAGGAGGTAATTTGATAAGTTGTTTTATTTATACAATGTAACTCAGAGTTAGCTCCCTTTGGGTTATTTGTAATATTTCAAATATTTGCTCAAATTAGTTATATTGTTATTATTTATTTGGCTGGAATTGGGGAGATCTTTATTATGTATTGAGGAAGCATACTTGGTTTTGAGCACAGGTGCCCAACGCTTTTTTCTTTACATAAACAATAAGCAGGGAAAATAGCGTCAGGCACCTGCGGTTTGGTGCTTAGAATCCATTCTCAAGTTTAACAACCTTGGGCTTAGATTTCTTCAATCCAGCCAAAATACTACCTTTGTTCACTCCCTTTTTTTAACAAAATTAATTGTATATTTTATTTCATGTATAATTTATTTTAGATCTATATTATTCTTACAAATGCATTGTTTTATAGCTAGTCTTTAATTTGATAGATTATTTCAGGCTCAGCTATCCAATGATTACCAGTCCAACATTGTAATCGCTCAGTCAATTCTGCTCCTAACAGGGATGAGCCTGGGTTCTAAATTTAGGGAGAAGTGACTTCTCCCTCCCAGTAATTTAGGGAGAAGTGCAGTGATGTGAGGGAGAAGTGGGGATAGACAAGCGGGAAAAGTTCGATGAGCCGAATGGAATGTTTTGAACAGTATTCATAAACTTCTCAAATGCAAACTTTTCTAGAACTTCTATCCTTTAAATACATGCAATTACTACTACATTTAGTAAATGATATGTCTGCTGTAACTCACAAGTAGTGTATTAAATACTCCCTGGATGTTTTGGTTACTGAGTTATTTGTTCTATGTTTTACACAAAATTCACAGAACACATTGATTTTGTATCAAATTGTAAACTTAAATTATCTAATTTTTATTTCAATAAAACATTCTTCTTTTTGGTTTAGCATTTCTACTTGCTAGTATATGTTCATCAAAAGAGATTAAAAATACATATACGACCATTTTTGGAAAATATGTTATCAGTGTCCTCGTTTTTGACCTTCTTTGTTTAAATATTTTTTATTTAATTAGGTCTGCTGTAAAGAACATACATTTTCTTAAATATAACATATTATGTAGCAATGTATGCTTATCATTGAATTGTTAGAGTCTGCAAGCGGGTAGATTACGTGACGAATACTTCGACAATTTTCACAAATTCACTTGAACCAACCGGTGTTTATTCTTGAAATCGAAAAATTGAGGGAATTTCCCCGTTATCTATTGCTTAATTAAGAAGAACTTATAATCAAAATAATAAGATTATTAAATTACTAACGTAGATTTAACCTTGCTTCATTTGATTGACGATAGCGTGGGTCTCAAAAACATACGCAATCATTGACAAACTGCTAATTACGTCTTTTCTAACTACCTCACAACTCGCTCATAATTTAATACAATTATCAATTTAACGGCAAGCATCCAAAAAGCTTTATCTACTTTTATTATTGTAGTATCACAGTTTGACACGTGTTTGTTAATTTCAATCGTTTAATTACGATATCAAACTTATCGGGCCGACATATAGCACTATTGATTTTTAAGCGGACGCTGTTTGATCTTAAAGGTGACAATATACACAGGGGGCATTGATAAACAAACGAGTCACTAATTATCGGCTTTTAAGGCGTGTATACTAACACCACAACTCCCGTGTAGTTGATAGATCGATTACGTAAGAAATGCGGATGTAAGATACGTTCCTTCCGTCGTTAAATCGAGGTCTCGAGGACTGTCATAATCTGGGTCATAATTTGTTTCATTGATTTTCCGAAAATGTCGGCGACTTCGTTTTCGCTTTGATGTGCTAATAGAGCGAAGTTTAAACGGAAAGGGCGACTTCTTCGCCCGAATCGCCCTCTCGGCTCATCCCTGAGTCCTTATGTGATGTTTGATTTACTCAAAAAATTAAATAAATATCTTGGAATTTTTGTAATTTCTTTAAATGTCATTGTCAGTGGTGTCTACATCAACCCCACTGATATACATACTCAAATACACAATATTTGTGTACATTAGTTTGATAAATAGATATCTGTAATTTATGTATGGGGATTACCAAATAAATTTTAAGTATTTGAAATTTAACAATAACTTGTTAATTATGAGGTTATCTGATGGCAGGAATATTGCACCATACCTCTTTACAGCGGATTTTGAATTAATACTTTTGTACCTTTTATATGTAGATCTCGGGCCCACTCCACCAGGAAAGTGCTTAGTATTGCTATCTAGCAATTTCTTTCACCTTTTGGAACAGGCCCCTTGATTTCTATGACTTTCATGCTGAGAGATTTTATACTTACTCGGGGAAATAAATGTGTCTTAAACTGTATTGATGAGTCAGTTCAAAACTAGTTTAAGGTAAATTTCTCTTTACATATATACAAAACAATGTATATGACCACAGACATTTTCTCAGAAAATGAGTATCTATGTGCACATTGTATTTACAACATTTTCACTATGTCAGATATAAAAATTATATGATCTGTTATTTTGTATGGACAAATTATATACATGTATTACACTATTTTTATATCAAAGGGAGATAGCAACTCTTACTTATAAGTTTTTATTATTAACTTTCACAGAATATTGTTTTATAAATCCAATGCAAAATGATTTACATGTAATGAATGAAAGATATCTAGTTTTGTAATCATTTAGCATGTTTTTTAAAGTGATTGAAAATAGGCATTATGGGTAATCTACCTCAAGAACATTTAGGCCAAGGAGTTCCAAATGTAAGTGCTTTGTTGTGTGTGATCCCCCTTTGATCTGTGACCTAAATTTGCTAAAGTATGTTACATTTAGGAGATGATCATGAATTAAATATCAAATAAGATGAATAAGCAATGAGTATAAATATATGAATTGTAATTATAGATTGTACATTTTATATTTTGAAGTGTTATAGCCCAACAGAATTGACCTGAGCTTGACCTTTATGCAAGAATATATTAAACTCAGTATTTACAGTCTATTTTTGTCTTCGTTTGTAAATCGCGCTATATCGGAAGCTTTCAGCAAAATACAGAACAATTACTGTAGTTTTCATTAGAATAAATACTTTGAAACTGTTCCATGTAATTATTATCATTAGGTAGTTCAAGCTCAGGTTATTTCTGTTAGATTATAACTTTATAACTTTATATACTGGTTGTAAAATGTATTGTGATGTGACTTATATTATTATGATGTGACCATTATATTATTATAATTATAAAATCATTGTTACTGTTTGAGATTTTCATGTATTTGTGAGGCCAAGCTTTAAAAATAGTATTTGATTGGTGTTTCCTGACCTCTTTACCATTTTGCATATAAAGCAGGCCCGGATTTACCGGGGGGGCACAGGGGGCACGTGCCCCCCCACCTGGCCCCACAGATATTGACTCTCATACAAAGAAAGGGGCACAAAATCGGCACCATCAAAGCAATATCAACTCGACTTTTAGATTAATTTTAATATGCAATCATCCACCCGAGCTATTAAAAAAGATAATGATCTAAATTGATACATTCAAGCATCTCAGGGTACCCAGATCGGGCCTTATCAAGCGTTCAAATCATTGAACGTGCAAGTGTATGGTCCATCTATACAGACACATAGATACTTTATTGTCTATATTACACATACCTCAACAGTATATTTAAGACCGTCACCAGTGAAATCACCATGGTAACTAGCTTACGAGGCCTAAATTTGGTTATTGTGCTCTCTCTAATCTTATTTACTAGTGGATATCATCGGCGTTTTCATAACAAGTTAGACAGAGAAAAGACGATGACAGCTAGTCAGTAGTCAAGTGCATTTTATACGTCACTACTATGACACTCAAAACATGCACGATCGTCTGATGATTGTTTATGGTATTAAAATTCCGAATAACTTTTAAAAAGTGACCGAGCCTAAACATAAATTAAGTATTTATGGAGGACACCGGCGTTTTTCATATCAAGTAATAGACTGAGAAAAGCCGGGTATAGTCGAATAAATGTTTGTCAATAAAATGAGTTAATTAAAAGTTAGTTAAAATCGGAAAAAGCGAGCGTTTTATGATGTTGTTGTTTTTTTAGAAAATGTAGATAAATGAATTAAACTTTCAAGTAACTTTTCAAGAGTGACCTACCCTACAACAAGTTTTCTAACGAAAAAGAAGACATTAATGGTTAAACATTTTTTTCATCCAATCATACATTAATAGGCTCGTGTTTCGTTAATTTTTAATTCGTTGCTTTTATTTCATATCATTTTACGTGTTTAAAATACTTGTATTCCTAATGATTTTTTCCAAAGGAATGGAAAAATGTGATTCTTCGAAGGGTTTTCACGTTTTGGATCGTCCCAACAACCATTCTTGTAAATCCACCGAAACGTCCGAAAAACTCACAACAACGCTGAATTTCAACACAATTAACTAAGCCTCTTATTTAAAAAAACGTATCATAAACCGGCTTTTTTGAATGTTAAATCGGAGAATTTTCTCATTGCATTCGGTGATTTTATCAGTTACCAAGTGTATGTTTTATAAATTCTCGGCATTTACATGATGAAATTGCAGATTTTTTTTTTGTAAATCAGGATTTTATCCATTCTCGTTCCTTGAAAACTTCGGGGTACGAGAATGGGATTTAATAAGCCAACAAATTAAATCTAAACGAACAAAACGGGCACATGCATGAAAGATACCTCAATTATAGCGCTCAATATTTCCTAGGTAGTGCCCAAAAGTGCTTAAAAGTGCCCAAAAGTGCTTAAAAATGTAATGATAATTTACCAAATTTTAGCTTCATTTTATCCTTTTAAAGTGTGTTCAAAAGTGCTCAGATTTACTCGTTTGACATGCAAAAATTCAAAATTTTTCCACATCTTCGGGAGGGGATACCCCTCCCGTACCCACCCCAACCGTACTCCCCAATAACGACTGTTCTGTATCAGGCCCTGTGATCTAACTCACATAAATGCGTTTTCTTTATTTATGAATATTTATAAAAAGCTAATCAATCACATGATCTGAATTGTTACGCATTGCATCACTTTTCTACAGAAAAAAATGATAAGTAACCTAGTTTTAGCTTCATTCAATTTGTTTAAAAGAGCATTTTAAAGTGCTCAGATTTGCACCTTTGACATGTGAAAAACTCAAAAATTTCTATACCGTCGGGAGGGGGTACCCCTCCCGAGCCCACCCCCTGTGCCCCCCCACTTACGACCCTTCTGGATCCGGCCCTGTAAAGGTAATCTTTTTCTATTCATCAAGTTTGGTGTATATATTATGAGTTAGTATAATTATGCACTTATTCATAAAAAATTTGGCTCGGTTGCCATTAATGTAAATTCATATTGAATTTGAGCCATTTTTTGATACTATCCAAAGGTAGTCAGGGGTCAGCAATCCAACATTATTTTAATGAAGGCTTAAAATGTCAACTCATCATGGTATCTGAATTACGTATTTGCTAGTTTCTGTGTTATATGTTATTATTATATATATTAAACTGATATTAACTATTCAATCTGCTATTTGTTGTATGTTTTCTTATTTTTTAAATATTTTTATGGGTTTAATGCTGCAGCAACACATTGTATAGTTCACATTACGGTGATCAGTCAACCTACTCACCATTTGTGGAAAGGCTAAATCTCTGGATTTTGCTGTTAACCAGTTATTAGGTGCATACTTCCATCAGTGACTGATAACTGCCCTAAATAATTAAGAATCAGTGGTAGAAGAGAAAACTTTCATATAAATTATTTCATGACCAAACTCTACAAAAGTTTGCCCTGTCTAGGAATCCACCCATGAGTATAGTGGAGGCCTGGAAGTATTTTGAGTACATCTTATATTAACACTTACAAGGTCATGTTTTTCAACTGTCTTGATATAGGAGTTTCCTGGACTCTTTTCACAGGAATAATTTTGGTAGGTATGTAGGAGTTAGCTTGTCGGTTGGTTGGTTCAATTTCTCAGCACCTATTTTATGGATTTGAATTAAACTTCACACATATACAAGATTACTGGGAGACTTGGCATATCGCATTTTTGTAACAGTGAGTCCATTAATTTTTTTATGACCCTTTGATGAAAAATCTTGTCGGCTTATTTTCTAAGCACTTAAATTCTTGACTAACACCAATTGGTTGGGGGGGGGGGTATTTTATCACATTCAGTGATAGGTCTAGTTTATCCTTCCACATACTTGTACTTGGAAAGTTAACATTATCATTGTTATTGTTGATTTTTTTTCAACTGTCAGTGGTGCGTACATTAGCTTTGCTGATCTTATTTCAATGTTCTTATTACTGTACAACTGTACTCCCTATTGATAGAAATAGTCATCCATATCTATGTACAGGGGTTAACAAACAAATATCAAGTATTTAAATTGATAGGGTTAATGTATATGTCACCAGTGAAAGTTGTAGATCTTGCAGTTCACTTAGAGTCGGGCTCCTTTTAAATGGGGAATTAGCAGGAACACCACGACTCGAACCAAATCACATATACTCTGGCGAACAGAAGGGTCAGCCGATTCAACACATCGGCTTAAGAAACTAAACATAAATGTTCTATGATGAATCACAACACTGTTTCCAATTTCTATTAATTTTAATGAGTTCAAATCATCAATAACAATTAGAATAACAGTATGATTATAAAGCCAGTATTCAATAAGTGTCCAAAATATGTTAAAAGTTAAAACTTCCTATGTATAAACTTATTAACTTAAGTATCACGTTTGCCTACATATTCAATTCTGGTTTTAATTCTATAACTTAAAAGTTTTATAGGGAAAGTCAAAATTAGGGGCGGGGTAACATAAAAATAATCTAATGAATTAATCAGCCAATCAGAATATTACTTTTTGACAATTACTTGTAAATTAATTAAGTAAGAAATGTCAGTGTTTGACAGCTTATCAATAAGATTATAAAACAAACAGACTAGCATCTGTCAATACTTGAGACTGATCAAGAATTTTGATTATATAATTTATCTAACAATAGACATCACCAGAAGGTGTTTCAAACTGTGAACTCTGTCACCAGTGAAAGTTGTAGATCTTGCAGTTCACTTAGAGTCGGGCTCCTTTTAAATGGGGAATTAGCAGGAACACCACGACTCGAACCAAATCACATATAACCTCTGGCGAACAGAAGGGTCAGCCGATTCAACACACCGGCTTAGTTAAACTCACAGAAGGGTTCAGTCGATTCAACACATCGACTTTAGTACCACACAAATAAATTGTTCTAGATTAATTACAACACTGTCTCTGTTTTCTATTCCTTTAATGGTTCTTACAACACATTAAATAACAACAAGTAAGCAGTGTAAATTAAACAAGTATTCAAATGTAATGTCCAAAATATGTTAAAAGTTAAAACTTCCTATGTACAGACTTATTAACTTAAACCTAACGTTTTGCCTACATATCTAATTCTATTCTTTTTAATTCTGTAACTTAAAAGTTTTTATAGGGATTCAAAATTAGGGGCGGGTAACATAAAAATAATCTAAAGTATTAATCAGCCAATAAGAATATTACTTTTTGACAATTACTTGTAAAATAATTAAGTAGTAAATGTCAGGATCTGACACCTTATCAATAAGATTATAAAACAAACAGACTAGCATGTGTCAATACTTGAGATTGATCAAGAATTTTGATTATATAATTTATCTAACAATAGACATCACCAGAAGGTGTTTCAAACTGAGATTATTTGTTACAAACAAAAACATGCTGATTACTTATGTTGATAAGATTATTTGAGAACTTAATAATCTACCAAAATCATTAACATAAACAATTGGCTTGGCTGGGAAAATATAGATTTTAAAATTGATACTAAATATATCGGAATTATCAAGTTTTTCTTAAAATAAAAATTTTGCATTAAATGCTCTATGTTACAATTGCTCCCTACTTCAAATATGTTTGTCCTCAAACATTAAAACAAAATTATTATTAATACATTATTCCTTTCTTTTGTTATAATATCAAATATTCCAGAATTATAAATAAAATTGCTTTGAATGCTTTCTGTTACAATTGCTACCTACTTCAAATATATTTGTCTTCCAACATTAAAACAAATTTATAATCATATGAAAGATAATTATGTCTGTTCTTAAAGAATAGTTTATAAATACTGAAATAAATGCATTTTCTTTTCATTAAATACTCTTTTAAAAGAAAAGTTATTGAATACATTTAATTTGTTGTTGTTGTTTATATATACAAAGTTCAATAAACATGTTAATCATTTATATACATCATATACAGTAATAATATGATACTAATGCTTAAAGCATTATTTGTAACTTCTGAAACATGAAAACAATAAAAGATACGTTTAATACCAAATTTTGTAATTAATTATTAGTCTTATTTAATATTGTTCATCAGTCAAACTTATTATGATGTGATCTTTCACTGTTATAAAGTTCACTTAATCATTATATAAATAAAGTTGATTTTTTTAAACAAATAGTATAGTCTTTAAATCCAATATTGCTAAAAGTGTCATCTTATTTGACAAAATATAAATATAGTTCATCTTCATATCTTTATGACATCATATCTTCTTGGTATTCACTTCATGAATGGTATAGTTATTTATAACTTCAATCAGAATATTATCTACTTATTTACATTACACTTGTATTATCACATCATAACTGAATTGATTTTCTAAGATTTTCATGATATCTTCTTCACTAGCCTTTACATTTATTCATATTAACACTATATACAACTTTTCCACGTCTTCTATTTCTTCTATATACACATTTTTCTTCTATAATATCATCACACATTTTATAGCTCACATCGCATATATTTCCTTAATTTTATCACATATATTCTACTTATTCTATTCTACATCTCACATTTTCTATTTACTTTATCATATATTTCACATATTCCTCTTATTTTATTCTTCATTTCACATATTCTTCATATATTTTCTGTATTTTTCTATATAATTTTTCATATTCTTCATATATATTTACTTTCTTATATCATTTATACTATAATAGTCTATTCTCCCATCATCTGCCTCTTTAAGATTGTGTTTACTCCTACAGCATCATGTATATTTGTTGTTATTTCTTCCATGCAATTGAAATAATAATGTCCACACTGATATTCCAAATGATGTTCTATGATGTCTTCTGTGTTGATGGCCATAAACCATATTAGCCAGGTTCAATCATCTATCATGTTGAAATACTGGACTGGATGGCTCATCATGAGACAAAATACATAGCAACTTCCTGATATCTTAGAGTGTGTGACCATTAACTTACATGAAGACAACAATTTAATAAAATAGCATGAGCTAATAAACAAATCTTTTAAACTTACTCATATATAGTATATTGCTGAGGGACGGCAGACATAAATCTAATTATTTTTCTTGTTTTAAAAAATAAATTTTATGGAAAATACTACAATTATTTATAATGATTTCTGTATAGAAGCTTAAAATAACTGGCTATGACAACATTCCTTGCTATTTCAATTATTTTCTAACTAACTAAATTTTGTTAATTCATGATTACAGTCTTTCTTGAAACAATAATGATAAAACCACAATTGCTTATAAACCAACAATTATAATTACTAAATATTGTTACCAATTTGCTCATCAATCAAAAGGAACAATGAATATATCTATTGTACCTACTCAAGTTGATCAGGCTTAAGCTGACTTAAAGCAACCGGACAATACTCAATAAAATAATGTATGTTTTTTAACTTGTTCAATTTTAAATTAAGTTGCTATTAATACTCTTAGTTTTATTAGGGAACTTTTTTTCAACAATAGTTTTGCTTAGTAAATCTTTGTCAACAATTTAATTTTTTTTATCTTATCTTACAATATTCAAATTCATCAGTTTTTTAATAACTTGATAAACAAATATTTTCCTTTTACTACCAAAATATTATTTAAAAATTTGATAATCTAGCACAGTTTTCAAAGGGGATGTTGCTCTATACATGAAGGAAAATTTCAACAATTAACATAAATTGGTCACACATAAATCAAGAATAAGGAAGCATGCATATGAAATTGTACTCACAATAGTAATTGATTCCAGCATGGACTGTTCCTCCTGTCTTCTTGTTGAATACTTCTAGAACAAGGATCTGTATACCTCTGGATTCTCTCACCAAACTCTGTCACCAGTAAAAGTTGTAGATCTTGCAGTTCACTTAGAGTCGGGCTCCTTGTAATGGGGAATTAGCAGGAACACCACGACTCGAACCAAATCACATATACTCTGGCGAACAGAAGGGTCAGCCGATTCAACACATCGGCTTAAGAAACTAAACATAAATGTTCTATGATGAATCACAACACTGTTTCCAATTTCTATTAATTTTAATGAGTTCAAATCATCAATAACAATTAGAATAACAGTATGATTATAAAGCCAGTATTCAATAAGTGTCCAAAATATGTTAAAAGTTAAAACTTCCTATGTATAAACTTATTAACTTAAGTATCACGTTTGCCTACATATTCAATTCTGGTTTTAATTCTATAACTTAAAAGTTTTATAGGGAAAGTCAAAATTAGGGGCGGGGTAACATAAAAATAATCTAATGAATTAATCAGCCAATCAGAATATTACTTTTTGACAATTACTTGTAAATTAATTAAGTAAGAAATGTCAGTGTTTGACAGCTTATCAATAAGATTATAAAACAAACAGACTAGCATCTGTCAATACTTGAGACTGATCAAGAATTTTGATTATATAATTTATCTAACAATAGACATCACCAGAAGGTGTTTCAAACTGTGAACTCTGTCACCAGTGAAAGTTGTAGATCTTGCAGTTCACTTAGAGTCGGGCTCCTTTTAAATGGGGAATTAGCAGGAACACCACGACTCGAACCAAATCACATATAACCTCTGGCGAACAGAAGGGTCAGCCGATTCAACACACCGGCTTAGTTAAACTCACAGAAGGGTTCAGTCGATTCAACACATCGACTTTAGTACCACACAAATAAATTGTTCTAGATTAATTACAACACTGTCTCTGTTTTCTATTCCTTTAATGGTTCTTACAACACATTAAATAACAACAAGTAAGCAGTGTAAATTAAACAAGTATTCAAATGTAATGTCCAAAATATGTTAAAAGTTAAAACTTCCTATGTACAGACTTATTAACTTAAACCTAACGTTTTGCCTACATATCTAATTCTATTCTTTTTAATTCTGTAACTTAAAAGTTTTTATAGGGATTCAAAATTAGGGGCGGGTAACATAAAAATAATCTAAAGTATTAATCAGCCAATAAGAATATTACTTTTTGACAATTACTTGTAAAATAATTAAGTAGTAAATGTCAGGATCTGACACCTTATCAATAAGATTATAAAACAAACAGACTAGCATGTGTCAATACTTGAGATTGATCAAGAATTTTGATTATATAATTTATCTAACAATAGACATCACCAGAAGGTGTTTCAAACTGAGATTATTTGTTACAAACAAAAACATGCTGATTACTTATGTTGATAAGATTATTTGAGAACTTAATAATCTACCAAAATCATTAACATAAACAATTGGCTTGGCTGGGAAAATATAGATTTTAAAATTGATACTAAATATATCGGAATTATCAAGTTTTTCTTAAAATAAAAATTTTGCATTAAATGCTCTATGTTACATATACACTATTGACAGTTGAATCAAATTTCACAATAAATTTTCATGGAATAGCATGTCCTGCTAAGATGAGAAATTGAACCCTGTGGCTTGATTCTTAATCAAGCTTGCTTAATTTAACTGGATTTAATGCCATGGCAACACCAGTTTAGGTTATTTTATGGCAACACTTGCACCCTACCTAGTTTTTCTATAACCAGTACTCACCTACCATTTCACAAATTGACATTATTATCATAAGTTCATGAAAGGGTATAACTGCCCAGGTAGGATTTGCACCTGTACATCCTTTCTAGACTCTTTTGGAAATCCTGGCATGTTACCGACTAGGTAACAGTTGAGGTTGCTACTAATGCACCACAACGTATAAAGGCGGAGAGTCGAACACAATTGCTATTAACTTCTGTTGGAAAATTTCTTACTGATGATGTTCCACCAATTCAAAACAGATCTCTTAAGTTTTATCATGTGGGCTTAGGGCAAAAATGATTGTAACTCATTCTTATTTTTAATTGAGTTACAACTGTTTTGCGCTAAGCCCGTGAATAATTTGACAACTTCTGTTTATATTATTTGGTTGTGTTTAAAGCTGTATCAATCACATTGAATTGGTCATATCACAGCAGTCAATCAACCTACACACTGTTCCTAGAAAAGCTAAAAATCTGTATTAAGCTTTTCACCAGTTACTAGGTGCACTTTCTTCCGTGACTGACAACTGCATGTGGGTGACATATATTAATCACTGTCAAGATGTAGGAGCAGTGGTCCAGTGGTAGGACGCTTGCTGAGGGATCGAGTGGTCCCAGGTTCAATCCCCACTAAAGGCACTGCTAATTTCCTTGAGCAAGGAATTAAACTACAATTATTCCACTCCACCCAGGTGTTAATGGGTACAGTGAGGTATTGCCTGCTGAGGGTGATATCAATGATCAGGAGTTATCGTACAAGAATGTATAGTTGGCTAAAAAATGTGGAAGCAGACTTTAAACCATACTTTAACCTCCTGGTCTTCAAGTAATAAGGTAAGAAAACAACAAAGAGTTAAATGTTTACAAGGCACAATTTATTTAAAATATAACAAGTATGGTGTGTAAAATTTGACCCTGATCTGAACTTTCACATTTGTATCTAATAATTACCTACACATATCTCGGCGATAATCTGTAACACCCCTGTCTAATAATTACATTCAAGCTTTGACGGTACACTCGGATATTGGTAACGAGCATTAATACTACATTTGTATTCAATGTAATGAATATTCTTGCAAAAGGTCAGATCATGTCAAACTTTACACACTATATATAACAATATGGTCCATTCAAAACATTTCATATATAACATACATGTATACATTGCATTAATTAACATTCATCAATCAATATTGAGTGAGCACTTTAGTTCAAACAACCATTAAAAATCAGATTTCAAAACGGGAACCAGTTTCAATAGCATATCACTACACAGCGCTAAGTGCCCTGGTACCCTTTTTACGCTACAAAGGAATGAGTATGTGATAACAAATTGAGGGTACCAAGGGGTGAAGTGATCATAGCAACAGGTTTAAGCAACTCTGCTCTACTGTCTATTTTAACTTTAGTTGAACAATAAACAAAATATATTGTCAAATTGCCCTGAACTGATAATATTAGAATTTTACGCGACAAAATATTGGCTTATATAATTGCAGATGATCATAAGTTGGTATAAATTCCACAGATCAACAGATCACTGGTCCACTAAAGATTGGCAGCACTACCCGGTATATTAGTGCAGTTAATAACTGCATGTAATAATGTTTACTCGTTACTCAACTTAATGTTTTTTTCCAGCCGAATATGGTAAGTTTGTACCAAGTGCATTGGCAAAGAACAGATTTATTTTACATATAACTGCTGAAAAGTATGTCACACAGATTAAGTTCTAACATTCTGTGTACACACATTTCTAAGTCCAATCGTTCAGAATGAGATCATCCTAAACAAAGTTTTTCTGCTGGAAAAAACATCAACTTAAGTTCCAAATCAAATCTAATGCTCAAGGCAAAAGAGAAATCAGACTGACAATTGCATATATTCTGATGATTTGCAGTCATAGATTAAAACAGTTAGAAAAGTAATTGTAAGTCATTGTCATACAAAATATAAATATTGCACATATAAAATATGAAAATAAACTCAGGGATTTGATTGGTCCAGAGTCATTGATACACATACATGTAACATCTATGGCTACTGTTGGCCATTTTTTTCACAAATGAAACACAGTCTAACCTGTATTTTAAAACCATTGATAATGATTATCAAATAAATATTAAATAAATAAAGGGTCCTTGATTCAAAATTAAATATGATATACATGTACATGCATTAATTAATTCTCAAAATTTCTTTAAAATCAAGATCAACTTTTAATAAGATATATTTCATAACTTGATATTTAATTTGCTCTTCACAGAAATTTGCAATACATGTATATCATATCCTCGATAGTAAATATAAACAAGGTCTCTTCACGAAAAAGTAATAAATCTGAGACTTGTAAATGCAGGTAAGACTGTATATCACTTCGATAGTTCTTTTCATCAAAATCTTGAAAACCTGTCTGAGGAAAAACTTCCTGTACTGAATTTCATCATACAGTGAAAAAAATCAAAACAATAAATTCATATGAAAATGTCCCTGTGCATTTTATAGGATTTTATGCCACTGAAGAAAGCTTTTCAAAAATAATTAATAAAAAGTGCAAACTTTGTCTTAAATCTGAAGCAAGCTTTGACATAAAACTTAAGAAAAATTGAAAAAAAATTCTTGCAGAAAGTAAGTAAGATTTTTGTAACAACCCTAGATATACATGTACATAAATTTATGATTACAGTTACTATGACAACGGATCATCAACAACCTCCTTTGTTTTAGTTTTCTCTGTCTTGTCTTTACTTTTAGTTGTTTTCTTCTTTTCTTTGGGTTTTGCTGAACTAGTGTCTGCAAATATATCATCTGAAAAAACAACATAAGTATTATTAAAAAGTTGAAGAGCAGTTTACAGTCTGTTTCCATAATTATACATGTTTAGTTGACCTAACAATTTTGTTCAATAACCCTTGATCATAGTGTCACAGGGTAAGAAAAATATGCAGCCTGACCAGGACTCGAACCCAGGACCTCTCCCTTACAGGTTGAATGCTCTCCTGACTGAGCTATCCGGCCACTTACATATCCTTCTTCCCATAATGTGAACAGGTAAGTGCCCTGACAATAGTAATCACTTTCAAGCAGGTGACCCTCACAGTTTTCATCTACACCAGTCCTGGGTGGAGTGGAACAACTGTAGGTTAATTTCTTGCTGTTCAAAGGAAATTAGCAGTACCCCTAGCAGGGTTCTAACCCGGTACCTCCTTCCACTTGACCACTGCTCTTACTAGTTGGTATTATAAGGATGCACATTTCACTGTAACTCAATTTAAATAATGACTAAGTTACAGCCCTTTGGCATCAAGTCTGCAATTTGGATATTAGGCTATGGAATTATATCATATTTGATTGTATAAATGAAACACCAGCTTTAAATACAAGTATGAAGTTAATTTTGAATGGCACTGTATGCTTTTAATGAAACTATTCATATACAACAGTACAAAGTTTGGTGTGTTGATATATTCCATGGAAACAATAAGCATCAGTATGTCATGAAAGTACATGTGGCAAAATAATTCAATCAAATTCATAAAATTAAAACAATAATAGTTTACCTATATCATCTTTAAATATAGTTTTCTTTGGTGCTGCAGTTTTCTTCTTAGCTTTCTTTTCCTTTGGTTTACTTTCTGGTATGTTACTAAATATATCTGTCTTATCATCAAATATATCTTCGTCCTTGGTTACAGCTTTCTTTTTCTTATCAACTTTCTTCACAGCAAACAAATCATCATCATCAATATTGTTATCATTTGAAGATGGTTTGATGGTTGGTTTTGTGGACTCTGCAACACATTAGTATAATGAAAAAATTTCAAATTTAAACTGTGTTATTTTTAATAAATTTGAATATGTTTCAAACAACATGACTGCTTCAATTATTGAATAAAATCATAATCATAATCCTTGGCCATTTGCAGTTAGGTAGACTTCATAAAGTTGTTTTGTAACTAATAAGCAGAACAGCATGCAACTTGTTTGCTAATATTAACTTAACATGTCTATATGTCAATGTATAAACAATAATAGCACTACTTTTCCAGCAAGATATTGCAAGCCTTATAACTAGTTGTATTACAACCACTTCCCATGTACATGGCATATCTTAGAAGATCTGCATGAATAATTTCCTGCAGTCATGTTACGTCATACCACAGTTTCAAGAAGGTTTGTTTTATGTTCATTGACGAAGGTATACATGTATGCTAAATACTGATCATTTACCAGAATGCACCATTTCTCACCTTTTCTGTCACTGTTCTATCATTGGCTCCTTTTTCAAAATCATAGGCTACTGAGCAAATTTTCTAAAGCATTATATATGAAGGTTAACTCACTACCTCAATTCGACAGAAAAAATGTTCGGAGAGTGGCAAAAGAGTTTTAAAAACCAAACTTAACCAAAATTGAATTTGAAATAAAATACATGTACATGAATTACCTTTTTGGGCTTCATTAGCAGATGTTTTCTTGTCTTTTCCAGAACCAAAGATATCATCATCATCATCATCATCAATTATTGGTGATGGTTTCGCTTTAGGTTTGGATTTTTTCACAGCAAATATATCATCGTCATCGTCAGGTATCACAGATGGTGTTGAAGTTTTATTTTTTGGCACTTTATCACTTTTCTTTGGATTTGTTCCAAAAATATCGTCATTATCAAGTTTTGCAGTATTTTTTGTGCTGCTTGATGATTTTGGCCCAGAGCCAAAAATATCATCATCATCGTCATCAATATTGTTTATAATTGTTGATTTAGAACTACTTTTTTCTGGACTTGAAAATAGTCCATCTAAATCGTCAGTCTTCGTCTTTTTAAAATCTAAATTATTTCCTTGAAATAAGTCATCATTATTTTCAAGGGCGGATGAATCCTGCCCAAGCCTACTCACAGGTTTGGAACTACTTTTCGGCAAATCACTGCTAAATAAATCCTCATTACCAAATAGGTCAGCATTTCTCTGTGAACTTGATCCTAAGCTGAAATCTGGAGAGGAACTTCTTTCTGGTGAATCTAAAGGAGAAAATATAAAGGTTACTTTCATGAGCATATTTAGGATAATCCAGCCTAACCCACCAGCTCATTCGGTAAGTCTACTGATAAAAAGGTCATGGATTCAATTCCCAGGTGAGACATACTTTCATGGAGCTTGATCATGAAACAATTTCTACAGCAATTCTCCCCCCCACCTCTGATTCTGTATCATGTAGGGCAGTTGTCAGTCATTGACTGAGGTATGCGTCTACTAATTATGAACAATAAAACATAATAATTGGGACTAAAGCTTGTCAAAATATAAGGTCAAGCCTGTATAAATACAAGTCTGCCAATAAAGCCAGAGAACCTTAGACTGAGTCCACTGAAATTGCTGTTGGTCAAGTGACTTTTATAAAGGTCTGACAGTCCATCAATTTTTTACAGCCTCTTCTTTCAATTTTCAATAAAATCATTATTTGCTGTTCTATTGGATTTGATTAATTAACTTTAGCATATATTATGCTCTTCGTTCAAAAGGGTATATTAACATATTGCTGAAAATGTTTTTGTCCAGTAAACTTTCATTATGTCCAGGAAAAAGTTCTATTTTGCTGGACCAAATATCCTTTGCTGATGAAAGTTTGTTGTGAAGACTGTATCAATACTCATTTGGAACACCTCAAACATTCATTGAACAAATCAATGAATCTCGGAAGCATTTGTGGGTGTTCACCAAGACTATTGGGTTTTTGCTACATATGTGAGGCAAAGCACATGCCAAGCATATATCCGTAATGCAAAATAGTTCCTGTCGTAATCACACAAGGCTTTGTTAGAACACATTTGCATTTTATAAAGGTAAATATATATTGTACAGCCTTATCATGGAATGGAGTATTTCAAATTAATAGACTAAAACCAAGACATAATGATTGTGGATTTGTTTTCTTTAGACACTAATTAAAGTATCTTGTTTGGACATGAGACACAAAGGCAGTTTCAAAATGGAGTCTAAATATGATCGGAGATTATTCGTAGTGAATGGTCAAGGAGTTCCGAATATATAAATACTGACCAGAAACTGGAGGAGGCATCCTAGAAGGATCCTCATCAAAATCAGGAAGTGATGTCACAGGTTCTGATTTAGAAGGACTGGTTCCCAGCTTTGTTGGACTAGGAGTAGATGGAAGACTGGTACCAGGTGATACTGGACTGGTTGCTGAGTTAAAGAAATCATCAGTTGGACTGGAACTCCTTGCTGCTGTTTTTCTAGCATGTCTTGATGGTGGTCGTCTTTTACTTTGAATCTTGGCTCTGTCCTGTTATTTAAGAAGAATAATGTTACTTTTTTTAATGCAGTTCTTCTGACGACATATATTAGTTTTATCACGGAGGTCAATTTGACCTGCTTACTATACCTATGGGTCGATGTATACATGTGAAATGAAGTATGTGTATATAGTTTTTTACCCAAATATTTGAGTTACGATTAAATGTAAAAAAATATACAATTTCTTTCTTGGTATACTGATGCATACAGTTTTAGTTGATTACTTGTATACACCATTGTATAATGAATAGATCGAACAAAAGCATTGAGTGCCATCCAAAATTAACTTTACTCTTGTGAAACAAGCTGGTCTTCCATTAACAAAATCAAATTTAATTTCAGATGATATGAAATATATGGCATTGTGCACACATGCAATATAACAACATATGAAGAATATATAAAATATCACATCCTACAGAGGGTGATAGAATGGAATATTCACCTGAGACAAGTACATGTCAACTAAGGCTTTTTTCACATATTTGTCAAGAGATGTTTCAAACTTTATTTTTGAGGTATGAGTCAATCTGTGGGTCATAAAGAGCATGAATTACCAAAATGACACAGTATTAAAAACTTAATTAATAATATCCTAACCACATTGAAAAAACATGGTCTGAGCTGAGATTCAAATCTACAACCTCTCGAGTCATGGGTTAGGCAGACATGTTGCCATAAAAGCTAGCTTGAAGGCAAGGGAGCAAAAGTGCTATATTACACCACTGTTACATTATTTTAGTGGGATATATATTATTACTTAAGCATACCTTATTAGCACTTTGTAATGTCTTTGCCTCAGCTGGAACATCAAAACCTATTTCTAAAGCTGTTGGCTCCTTGACAGGTGGAGCTGCCCCTGGTAACATTGCTGCAGGGTTAAAGTTCAAATTAGCCTGAAGATAAAAGATGGAATATCATAAAACATAAACATAAGAAAGAATAGTTAAATCTTAAATGTGATTTCAGGGCTAGCCCTGGCTTTTTTTCTTTTAGCCAATTTCGCAACAAAAAATAAAGTCGCGACAATAATGAAGCTGTGGCAAAGAACTTAGTGCTTTCTTGCCTCATTGGATAATGATATGAATAGTTTAACAGACCTAGTGCTCTATAAAGATACATGTACAATGGCAATGCCTTTGTTGTTTACTTAAATCTTTGATAAATAATTCTATTCTATTGTCTATTTAGGACAGCATATTTCTAAGAGATGTTTTCATAGCATTTTGGGCACTGAATCCCCTTTCACATGTCTGTTAAAAGATAATACAGCAGCTTTTGATCCCACTATCATCTTGTTTTATGCTCTTTGATTTGAACAATACATGAGCATTCATCATTAATACATCATTTGAAGTCTGCTTCTTGTTCAGCTGAATTCACAACTTTTGTATGATAACCCCTGATCATTGAAATCAACTTCAGGTAGGTGATCCCTTACAGTACCCATTTACACCTGGGTGGAATAAAACAACGGTAGGTAAGTTTCTTAATCATGAAGTTAGCTGTGTCCCTAGTGGGTTCCAAATACAGGACCTCTAGATCATTACTTCCTATTAGAAACAAATACGATTCATTGGCATTGTTTATTAAAATTTTTACTAAAAAGCAATAAAACTAACTTCTATCTAGCATGTAAAATTTGGTATTGATGGGATAATATATCAAGAATGTTAAATAAATATTTTATGATTGACAGAAATGGAGCCGAGGACAATGGAACCCAAGATTTACCATCATTGGCATTCGTGACTAACTGAGTACACAAAATAACAACCTGGAGTTTCCCTATCTTACTCTTGTTGCTAGATATTGCACTTGGTGGTTTTATGGATTCTTTAACTTCTTCTGGTTTCTATAGCAACAAAAAGGAACAAAACATCATGCAACAATAAAAACACAGCAAAATAAAGAGTTAATAGCAAAATAAAGAAAAACTGAAAAAATATAGAGAAATTGGTTAGTACAGAAAAAACTAAAGAAAACAGACAGAAAATGGCAAAACTAAAAATAACATAGCAAAATCAAGAATTAATAGCAACTATCAAATTGTTATGCCTATTAATTAAGAAATGACAACAGAGAAGCTCAAAATATTATTATTTGCAAATACAGACAAACCCTAGATAAGCATTCATTAGACAGAAAATAATATACAGGTACAATGTTTTTACCTCTTTTTTAGTTGAAAACAAATCATCATCGTCATCATCATCATTGTTTGATGGTGGCGTTGGCTCTACAAATAAATACACTAGAAATGTAATGTGGAAACCACATTAAAGCCGGGTTTAAAGACTTTAACAGAAAAAATACAAAGGGAAATAATCCATATCAAAGGCAGGTAGCGTTGTGGTTATTTTCTTATTCTGTTCATCACATGGTATGTTATCATTGCGTGAAGTTTCGTAAAGATCTGACAGTAAATGGCAGAAATATATGGTAAAGAAAAACTTTAACGCAATTGTTAATAACACCAAATGCCCGCTCGCTAGCCCACCTGACCGCCCGCCCTTGTTTCGCCAAACTATTAGCCAAATTTTTTCGTCGAAAAATCCAGTTAAAAAGTACAGAATATTCAGAATACATACCTTTGCTAACTGGAGGTGGTGTCTTCTTAAATGGATCAACACCACCAAACATGGATACCCCACCTACTGGTCTCCATGGTTTCTTTTCAGCTGGTGGATCTTCTTTCTATAATTAGTAACAAAGATTCTAAATATAGTAACATGCTACCAAATAGTAACATAATTCCTAAATATAACAAGACTGTTTTAAAATATAGTAACACAGTTTCTAAATATAGCAACACAGTTTCTGAATATAAACACATTTCTAAATACAGTGACACATTTTTAAAAATAAAATTAAGACAGTTTCTAGATAAATAGACAGAGGTTACGCACTTGCAAAAATGGTAGTACAGTAAGTAAATACATGTATAGTAACACAGTTTTTTAAAAAAGCCACATTTTGTTCAAAATTAGCGGAAGAGTTATGCAACTTGGTATTTAATTAATCTCTGAAAAGTCAAACTAAATATATGCATCAAAAACCTTAACGAAGCAGTTCCTAGGTATGTAAGGGTCACAATCCATTCAAAATTAATGATCTTCAAAAAGTCAAGCTGAAAGCAGTATAAATCAGATAATGTTTACACTACCTTTGTAGTACCACTTCCAAACAAGGCATCATCATCATCATCTGACAGTGGTCCATCTGTTTTGTCTGGTTTTAAAGATTCTATAGTCTTAGGTTTATTTTGTGTTGTACTACCACCAAATAGATCATCATCATCATCGTCATTATCATCATTAACAATGGGTTTGGGCGTTTCAACTGTAAAAAAAGAAAATAGATCAGAAAAAAATTATTTCAACATACAATGTGACAACATGTCTATATCATTAAACATACATGCAAGTTTTATGGGTCTTTTACTGGTTCAAAAAAGGTCTGAACTTCATGACTAGACCACCAGCTCATAAAAATTTTGACCATGTATTGTATAGCAATTAATATATAATCTACCCATTTCATTTTTAGACATAAACCAAATTGTTTCTGTATAAAAATGTTTTATACGTCTTTCTGATATGTCCTTTTTATTAGTATCACACATTTTACAAACCTTATGGACCTAAAAAACTTCTGACCATGTCCCTGACAGAGCCTCCTGCCATTAGCCCCTCCCATTCTACTTACTGACCACACATTCAGAACACCCTCGACCTTTCATGAATGAATAATCTTGGAAGGATTCGTGGGGGATCTTCACTGGATTTTGGTGATTTTACTACCTATGCGAGGCGAAGCACGTAACGGTTACACAAAATAGTTCTTGTAGTATACACACAGATCTTTGTCTAAACATATTAATTTGTTTTAAATTGAATCAAATATTGTTCATCGGTATCATTGAAATGTGTAATTTCAAATTTACGGACTAAAAACGAAACTTCAGTCATCGCCTTAACAATTGTGTATTTGTTTACTTCAACACCGATTTTTCCAAAATGGCGTCTAAATATGTCCGAGGTTATTCGTAGCCAATGGACAAGGATGTTCCGAATGACTGACCACACACACCTTCTATTAGCTCCTCCCATCCTACTAACTGACCATGCCCCTTTCATTACTCCTCCCATTCTATTTACTTACCACACCCCTCCTATTTGCTCCTCCCGTTCTACTCTCTGACCACACCCCCTTCCATTAGCTCCTCCCATTCTACTTACTGACCACACCCCTTTCATTAGCTCCTCCCATTCTACTAACTGACCACACCCCCTTTCCATTAGCTCCTCCTATATTATTTACAGACCACACAACCTTCACAAGCTCCGCCCATTTTACTTACAAGATGGTTTCCTAGCTAGTGGTTTTTGTATAATAACTTGATCCACTGTTTCAATTTTCTCTACTTTCTGTTTTTCTGGTTTCTTCAGACTCACAGATCCAGGACCAAACATTGGTACAGCACCAGGAGGTGGACCTTTCTTCTTTGGTTCCTGAAGTAGACAAAGCCATTGGAATCAATGAACTATGAAAATATTTCTCTTGAATTAACAATTTCATCAACTTTTTAGTAGGTTATGTGTAGAGGCAGTTTCACTGTACCAGCTCCCCTGGACAATTTTCTTAACTATTATGAAATTATGCTCAACTTCCCAGAAGGGAGCTAACTAATTTCTTTTTAAGGAGAAAAATGCATAAAAACACCAGTATTTAGCTGTCATTCAAAGTCATCAACTCTGACCCAAAATTTACTGTTTTGAATTTGATTTTTAACTTTTTCTCACACAAACAAATTGTTGAAACCATTCTATTACGCAAGACAATGTAAGCATGTCCACTGAGACGCATAACTCATCACACATATTGGCCATTCGTTTTTACACAAGAAATAGTTCCATTATTGGTTGTCTGTTTAGAGTTAAGACATCATTGCCCCTATCATATCAGATAACCTGTTTGAATTGCCATTTATATATAGCCACAACTTTTTGCAAATACTGAACTCAAGGGTTGTTACAGACTGAAATTACAGTAGATATATTTGTTTGGACTGATAGTACTCAGACAAATAAAAACAAGACATTACCTGTACAGTAGTATCAGTTGATTCAGACGTTGTTACACCAGCCACATCTATACTGTCACTCTTACTGGGCTGTTAAAAACAAAATAAAAGTGAAATTTATTGATACATTTCATACATTGACCCCACTGATTAAAATACTCAATATTTGTAAAATAAATGTCAGTAGAATTAATGTAAAACAAAAAGCATCTTATACCAATTGTTAAATTCTATTCAACAGTAATTAACCTGGTTGGAGTTTGGTCATGTAAGTATTTCTACAGCTATTCTCCCTCCTGCCACTGATTCTTAATCACTTAGGGCAGTTGTCAGTCATTGACTTAAGTATATGCCTAGTGACTGGCTGACTGCTAAATTCAGAAATTGAGCCTTTACAGCAATGGTAAGTAGGTTGTTGCTACAGGGTTAAACCCAACCAAAAAAGGTATAAAAAGAAAGAATTTTATATTTTCAAAGTTACCTTGCTAGTTGGACCACCAAACAAATCATCATCATCGTCATCATCAAATAAATCAGAATTTGCTTTCGTTGTTGTCTTCCCTGATGGCTGTAAAATTCATCATTATAAAAAATTAAAATGAAAGCTTTTTGAATTTATTTTTATTATTATGCAATAAATTAAAGTGCATATAACATGTGATATTTTGTGACCAGTGTAGATAAATATATCAAAACAGTAAACCATCAACAGTCATAGAAATTCAGATTAGAATTAGCATTCAAGAAGGGCTAGTAATTGATGAATTTTTACCAGCCCCAAACTATTTTTACAAAACCTACACATATTTTAGTTTAGACTCTTATAACCCTTTGTTTGATTCCTGAATGACAAACATGATGGTTAGTGAAACACACAATGATACAGTAACCAGAGGACTCAGCTATTTTCTATGCCATATGAATAGAGGACAGTGAACTAAAAAAAGCTAAATGACATAAGGAGCCTAAACAATGCTTTGTAAAATACAGTAAAGAATTTTTCACCAACATTAATGTACACAAGCAAGTTGGCCTATAAAAATATTTTTACAAGCCCCACTAATAGATGTCTATTTTTTGCTGTAGAGCTAGTGCCAATTTCGACCACTGCATCAAAAGTTTTCGTAGTCTTTTTATAATTCACTATTTTGAAAGGGTTATCTGGGGTGTGGAATTCTCATGGCTAACTTGCTCAACGAGTACATTTTTGTCTGGAGACAAGTAGTTACATGTATTTCTATCCCACTTGTCAGTGTAATAAGCTATATATTTTTATCTGAAGGCATACAAACATTGCAATACACTGTACTTAATGCTGTGGATGTCTCAATTTTTTATCCTATTCAAGAACAAACTATTTTATTATCAATCAATATTATTATTTATGGTATGTATTTCATACCATTGTTCTCAATATTTCATTTGGAGTATTTAATTTCTCAATCTGAACAAGTACAGGTTAAATCCAAACAAGTTGATTTTCAGATTTCACGCGTCCATGGACAAGTGGAAAAAACTTATAATTCCACACACATGATAATGTAAACAAAATTGCTCCTGCATTCTACGAAATTAGTGGGTGTCCGGTTGCCCAGGACAAACATACCTGTAATGATGCTGTTTGTTTTGGTGGTTGTTTACTAAATATATCAGTATCATCATCATCATCATTGTCACCATTAGACATATCATCATCAAACATTGACTTCTTTGTTGTTGTTGTTGTTGATGGTTGTGTTTTCTTCTCTGTTGGTTTATTCTAGAAATAGAAATAAAATCCAAGCCATTGAGTGATGTTTTCAGTCTCTTGAAAGTAATAGCCCTTTAGACCTCATAATTGCGAAAATATAACTAAATGAGATGGCCATCTGGTGTTTAAAGAGCATTTTTTGCTCCAATCCAGCATTTCCATGGAATCTGGGATCAGAGATCAAATGGCTTTTTGCTGAAAGACAATCACCGAGAGAATAACTTGTACAAGTTGCATGTCATTCAGTCAATTAGTTATAATGAAATAAAAACAACTAAAAGAAGCCTAAGCTCGTAAAGGTGAAAAACTGGTCACTTTTCACCAATGTCCAGACCATTTAAGTGTTAACATAAAACAAATGAAAGTTAATGTTAAAGCTAAGTTTACTTTAAGTATCATTATTCAGTTGACTCGGGACATTAACTTCCCCAATCATCTAGTCACACACCAACTGTTAACATATGGAGCAGATTGAAGCCACAGCATACAGTGCCTGACCCTAACAAGTATCCATTTACACCTGGATGTAATGAAGCAATCGCAGATAACTTTTTTGCTAGGAAATTAGCAGTGCCCCTAGTGGAGTTCGAACCTAGGACCTCTCAATCCCAAAGCGCATGTTCCACCACTGGACTACTGCTCCTACAGATGAGGGACGTTCACTAAATAAACATTTCTCACCTGTTTAGTACCAGCACCAAATAAATCATCATCATTATCAGCATCATCATCAAACATAGATATTGATTTAGCTGGGGGTCGACTAATAATTTCTTCCTTCTTTTTTGGTTCCTCTTTCTTGGTCTCTACAGTTTTCTTACTAAAGGGGTCACTACCACCAGGAAATAATGAAACAGCCCCTGCTGGTTTCTTAGGTCCACTGAAAGTGCAGAAATCAGAAGTAGCATAATAAACACTCAATCAACAGAAATCCAATAGACCCCTGTCATAGGGTCTCCCAACATCGCAAAGGTCACATTCAGGTGACCTTTGAGTCAACCAATCAATGCACAGCTTTTATTAAGATCAAACACTATTATAAGCATTAAAATTTCGTAATTTCATATTTTAGAGGCTACAATCACAGTAGATAAGATATATTTGTTACAGCTGATGGTCACTAGCAAAAAAAATTATAAAAAAATACTATTTTACTTTACATCTGATACCCAAAAATCTATCAATATTAGACAATAAATGGCAGTTATAAAGAAGAAATCATACACAAAATGTTTAGTTGTAAAAGAAAAATTGTCAGAGGGGTTTACAGATAAATAAAGTAGAAAGGAGACATATTTTTTATGTCAAACCCGGGGCTTGACATTAATTTCTAAAGTAGGTTACCTGGTAGGACAACCATCTATATATTTCACTCACCAAAACAAAATGTATAATACAAGTAACAAGTTGCCCAAACCAAAATAAAAGTTGTCTGGGGCAATTGGACAACATTTTATGTCGAGACTTGCGATTTCAGATAATTGAAGTTGTAAGAAGGCATACTCTGATAGTTGAGTCTTACCTTGGTTTAGGTGGTGGTGGTGTTGAACCAAACAAATCATCGTCATCATCATTCTCAAATAAACCAGCTGATGGTTTGCTGCTAGGCTTTTCTGGTTGCTATAAAAAATATAATAAAATGTCATATCAGATAATCTAGCTGTAGCCAGTCCAAAGAAATAGAGATGGTTACACTGACTGGAAACCTGACAAAGACCAGCAAAAGGTTCTTCCAACTCCAGAGCTTATTTTGAGTTGGAAGTTTAGTTCTGGTCAGAGTTTGTTCATGACGCATTCTAAGGACCTGACGGACACAAGGAAATTAAGAAATAAACCTCTTCTACAACAATAAACCTTCAGCAAAAATTTTATCAGTTGAAGCTGACTTGATATCAACTTACAAAAGACTCACAAATTTTTTTATTGCAACATCAGTCTATAAAATTAGTGGGTGTCTGGTTCCCAGAACAACAACTTTTAGATTGGGCAACCAAAAATTTCTATTGGGCAACCAAATTTCTACAAACATAATATAGTGCTTGCCTCTAAAATGACTTGTTTGAGCAACCACTTTTATATCCGAATTTCGTGGATTGAACATTATGGAAGCAGTAATTTGGTGATCTTAAGTTCAGTAATAATTCTAATGCAGATTTATATACAACTGTAAAAGATTGAGATTTAATATTTAAAAATCATACCCAAAAATTTATAGTTACAGTAGAGATATTTTAGTGTGTGTTATTTTTTTACTTTTATTTTATATTTCAACTATTTTCAGATCAGGCGAGACTCTTCAACATCTAGCCATAGTAAATACAAACCTTAGTTCCTGAAGATTTAGGGGCTGGAGAAGATCCAAACAAATCATCATCATCATCGTCATCAAATAAACCAGAGGTTGCTTTAGCTTTCTTTGAAAAACTGAAATACATCAAAGTCCTAAATAACTACAAGTTCAATATTATAAACATACTTTAAACTCTTCAGAATATTTATCTAAGTCAAAGGTTCCCTAGTTATTGTATGGACAAGATTAGGGCTATAAATCCAGCAGTCTACATTTGTATAACAATATGCCTGTTTTTCTTCCACAATCATAGCCTTAAACTTTTCAAAAGTATTAACCAAATTTTTATGATTTCAGTAATGCGCAAAATTATCAACTCGCCCCACTATATAAAATTAATGATATTCAGGAGCCTGAATCAATTTTTAATAGTCCCAAGCTTTGGGCTAATGAGCCAAGGTAAAAACCGCTTTCAAAAGGAAAAGGGCATAATAAATAGTTTCACATTGCTGTTGAATATTCATTCAATTTTTTTGCTATCAAAAGGGGAAGGAATATAATAATTAGCTCCACATTGCTGTTGAATATTCATTCAAGTTTGTTGCTTTCAAAAGGGGGAGGAGCATAATAAATAGCTCCATGGGTGGAAGTTGGAAGTTTTGAAAATACTGAAATAGCTACTTGCAAATACTGAAATAGACAGTTTTCACATAAATTACGTAAAGTAATTTATTCTATAAATACTGAAATCAGTATTAATACTTAAAACTTTCACCCATGTAGCTCCTCTTAAATGTTGATTTTGCATGAAAAAAAATTACCTGTTAGATTTTGGTTTAGTGCTAGCCACAGAGTCTTCAACATTACTGGTGAACAAACTATCTTTTGATTGTTTTGAAAATCCTGATTGGTTAGATTTGACACTCCCACTTCTAGATTTGTTGTCATCTGACCAATCATTGTCCTCCTAAGAAACAAAAGGAAAAATTATGTATAAAAACAACATAAAATAGTAAATTAAATATAAAAACAATCTTACCATTGGATTAAAATGAGATTTGGTCTCAAAAATAAATTTTGCTTAAATTTCAGAGAAATGTAAGAAAAGTATGGGTCAATTAGTTTGATAACTATACTAAATTATTAAGTTATGATCAATTACAGGTTGATTTTTCTGATATTTTTATCACATAACAAAAGTATCTTATGTCAATCTCAGTACTCAGATAACCTATAGACCCCTGTCATAGGATCTCCTGACATTACTCAAGCGGTTACATTCAAATAACCTTTGTGTTGACCAATCAAAGTGTAACTATTCATGATGGTATCAGAATTTCATAACTTCTATTAATAGAATTATTAAGTGTGAAGCAAACGTCCTTGAAATTGATAGGCTGTGGAAGCAATGACTCACAAATAGATAATACTAGAAAGTTAAACTCACATCATCTGATTCCTGGCGTTGAACTTTGCCTTTCAATGCTTTAGATAATGGGTTACCTGCCCCTGGTGGTCCAAACATAGGAACACCACCAACAGGATGCTGAAATTTTAAACAATAAAAATATTGTATAATATCCCATATAAAAGGGAGGTTACTCAGAATCTTTCAACATACACTGTGGGTGTTTCTGTTTGGATATTAGGTTACCTGTGCTGGGGGTCCAAATAAAAACACCCCAATGTATATATATTTAAGAAATAGTATGCAGTCCCCATAGAAATTTTCAAAACATGGCATGTTATTGTACTTTTAATTTTGATTAATCCGTTTACAGGGGAAACACATAAGTCCACACTATTGTGTAGCAGTTTAAAAGTATGCATTCTTATGTATTCAGTATGTGTGGCACAACGAATAAAATTACTCATTTGTTCTATATAGATATTAAAAGAATATTTCTGAATATATTCATCCATCCCTATTTTTGAAAATTAGAATATTCTTTACTTAAATTGATGTGACAAGTTAAAAATTTGTTTAGCTAATTATTTAAAAATTTGACAGTTGAAAAAACTAAATCATATATACAATGTATGTATAGCTACATACCCTGCTTTTTGGTTGTTCCTGTTTTGGTTTCTCAGCTGGTTTATCATCAAACAATTCATCATCATCATCCTCTTGTAATATAGATGATGTTTTATCTAGAAGTAATAATACAATTAGAAATCAGTATAATTTTAAATAAAACCACCTTAAACTCCTAGAATCACAAATTTTTTATCTCATTTCTATGCAGGAGCATACAATGTAGGAGCTGTGGTTCAGTGGTAAGACACGTACTTAAGGGTCGAGAGGTCTCAGGTTAGATCCCCACTAGGGGCACTGCTAATTTCCTTGAGCAAGAAATTAACCTACAGTTGTTCCACACCACCTAGGTGTAAATGGGTACTGTGAGGGAATGCCTCTGTAAAGGTGATTTTCAATGATCAGGGTTTATGGTACAAGACTGTTTAACTTTATTTTTGATATTACATACATGAGAACTAAAACTATGCCCACTTTCGTCCCAGTTAATCGTTTTCTTTCCTCACGTTTTATCATGATTATTCTTATACAAAGATGTTCAATGAAAATTTCTGTACCTAAATTGACATAAATTTACAGTATAACCTCTGCAGCGCAGCCCTATACAGAACAAATCCTCTGCACAACAGTATCTTTTGATATTTCCCTTAGGCATAATTTTAATTGAGTTAAATCTCTAGAGCAACAACCTCTATACAACAACACATTTAAGTCTCTTCCAATGGTTGTTGTTCAAGAGAGGTTGTACTGTACATGTATTTCTAATCATTCAACATAAAATAAGAGCAACATCATTTTTTATTTTGATTCAGGAAACACAATAACAAACTTAAGCCCCAATTGCCCATAATAAGGTTCCTAAATGTAAAGATAAAATAAATACTTTTAGGTTTCTCTTCTTTAGGTTTACTGACACTAGCACCAAATATATCATCATCTTCATCATCATCAAATAAACCACCTCCACCACCAGATGGCGCTACAAAATAATAAAATGATTAGATAATTAGTTCATGTCTTAAGGTGAAACATTAAGTTTAGATTAGATAAAAAACAATACCATGAACAGAGCAATCTTAACCAAATATTTCTTCAGCAACACTTCTTTTTCCACCCTTTTCTCAATATGTTATGCCTTTTCTCCAAAAGCCACACTATTTCTTCCAAATGCCCTACCTTTTCCTCCTTAAGTCACACCCTTTCCCCCTAAAAGCCCCAACCTTTTCTTCCCATGCTCCACCCATTCCTCGAAAAGTCACACCCTTTTCTCCCCATGCTCAACCCTTTCCTCGAAAAGTCCCAACCTTTTCTCCCTATGCTCCACACTTTCCTCGAAAAGTCACACCCTTTTCTCCCCATGCTCCACCCTTTCCTCCAAAGTGGCACCTTTTCATTCATTAGCTGCATCCTTCTCAAGTCAAACTAAAATTAAGTCATGTCCATTTCTCCTTAAATCAACCTTTTTCTATAAGCCACACCCTTTCTTTTCATAACCTACACCCTTTCTTCTATAAGCTACACCCCTTCTTAAGTCATACCCCTCTTTAAGTCACACATCTCTTCTAAAGCAATTTAAATACTTACGAGGAGCACCAAACATAGGGACTGCTCCTGAGGGTAATTTCTTTCCACTGGCTGTTCTCTTCTTTGGTTGTTCTTTAACTGTAACTTCTTCCTCTTCTGTATTTAGAACAAATAGAATATTGTCAGTATCCTAATACAGGGCTATCCATACTTACCTTTACTCTCTAGTAAATGAATGATTTGTTTGGGGTTTTCATTGTCGTTTTTAACCAATATTAAGAAAAATAAAAAACATTTATTTCGATACATATTTATGACCATAACAAATGTATAATGTAAGTATCACCAGGGAATTAGATCTATGTCTCTGGTATCAGTAGTCATTACACCCCTTTCAAACGTTGCAATCTATTATAATAACCTTAATGTGGAAATACAGAGTTTCAGCACCCAGGATCATTAAAATTAGATACCTAAATTTAAATCAGCAGGGCTAATGTTTGAGCCACTGGCAATTAAGTAAAAATTTTATCAATACTATAATAAAAATATCTTCTTTGAACCCGCTTGCCATGAGATTATCATAAATAAAGGTAGAGTGTCAGCTTAAATTAATCAGACTATACTTTAAATAAAAAGTGAAACTGAATATGGACTAGGTACCAATAAATCAAATTCTAAGCTTAGTGTCAGGTACCAGCTAAGCTAATTGCCAGGTACCAGCTTAAATAATTGCCAGGTACCAGCTAAAATAATTGCCAGGTACTAACTTAGCAAAGTGCCAGGTACCAGCTAAGCTGCTAGGTACCAGCCGAAATAATTGCCAGATACCAGCAAAGCTAAGTACCGGAAACCAGTGTGTAACATTCTTACCTTCGTCCTGGTCCTCTTCAGATTCTTGTTTAGGTTTCTTGGTACCAGTATCACCAAACAAATCACCCTGATATAGAAGAACAAATATTATAAATAACCATAGTAACACATTGTTCTTGTTACAAAATGGAAAGTCAAGGCTAAAACATGGACACTGTTTACAGGTGTAACTGTTCATGACTGAAGTTGCCATTTATTTATTTACACAGGGTTTAACGCTGTGTCAAAACAATTTTATAGGGTTATTTTAAGGCATGGCATCCAGCACACCTATACATGTATTAGCTTTCCTGGACCCAAGTCTATAACCAGTACCTACCCTTCCACAAGACTGAAAGCTTCTCCATAAACCTTATTGATGGAGGAAAATTAACATTATTATAAAATTTTCATGTAAGGGTATAACCTACCCAGGTGGGATTTGGAGCTGTACCCCTTTTGATACCTAAGATTTGAACTCCAGGGCTGCATATTATCAAAAATCTTATGATAATTTAACAATACAACATAGAAGATTTTAAGACTTAAATTGGTTGTAGGACGCTTGATAATACGAGCCCCAGGCGCACTACCAACTGCACTACCAACCCAAGCTGAGTTGACATTAGGAACCCTTCAACAAATCATTGAATCAATAACCATGCAAGGATTTGTGGTAGCACCACAATGAATATAGAGTTTTTGCTACACATGCGAGGCAAATGCAAGACAATTAATGCAAATATTTGTTGTAAACATATTTTTCTGTAACTAAACTGTCACTAGGTTAACTAACAAATTTTTCTTCTTTCAGCAACTTTTCAGCCATATCTCTGGAGAGATTAGATATCTAGACTTAAGCTTTTTTATCTAGTACTATTACTAAGCCAATCTCTGTAAACAGATATCCTGTAGAGCATTGTCGTACAGGATCTCTACTGTCTTTGTGGAAGGTCACATTGAGATGAACTTTGTGTGGACCAATCAATGCGTAGCTTTCATCTAGACGAAAACACTATTAATCACATTTTGATTTCGTAATTTCTTTATTTAGACCAAGTTTTGCGTGCTAATTTAACAACGGTATTATTCACAGTCTGCGATTGGACGGCTCATTTCAAATTGCGTGACATAGACGATGTAAACAAGTTATGTATCATAACAATTTTGTCATGAATATTATGATGAGAAAAGGTCACTTGAATGTGACCTTCGTTTGAAAAAGGCCAGATCTAAATTAGCAAGTAGGTGAGCGGAAAATTTTAGATCGGGTTTTAATCAGATTGGTTCTAAGCATGTATCCTAACCAAACTAAATACTGCCCTTCTTGATACTGAAGTAGGCTAGAGAATGGCCATAGAAAAAAATCATGAAAACCATCTAACCTCGTCTGAGTCATCAAAGAGAGTTCCTTGTTTTTTACCACCAAATGTTCCTCCACCAAAGAGATCATCATCTTCATCATTATCACCACCTCCGAATAAATCTAAAAATAGTAACATGTATAAAAATAGTAACATGTATCTAAAAATAGTAACATGTTTCTAAAATAGTAACATGTATCTAAAAATAGTAACATGAATCCAAAAATAGTAACATGTTTCTAAAAATAGTAACATGTATCTAAAAATAGTAACATGTTTCTAAAAATACTAAGTTATATATATTTTGTTTAGTCGGTATGAATGTTGAACACGGAAAGTTAATTTTGTTAACTATTGTGAAGTGTGTAATAATATACAACATTTGAGTCATTCTAGCCAAATCTTCATTGATTGTTGAGTTTGAGATTGGCCCAATGACATTTTTTTGGCATGTGCAAAAAACTTGGTATCATTAAAAAGAGCAAAGCCTAAGCTATGTTGCATGTATAAATCTGAGAAATAGAATAATGAAGCACATGGAGCCAATGGTGTTATATGTATCAGTCAACACTTACCATCATCTTCTATCTTTTCTTTCTTTTTAACCTTTTCTTCTTTCTTTTTATCTTTCTTTCCTTTTTTCTTCTCTACAATACAATGTTATATATTTATGTGTATAACATTACACAACTTGAAGCATAAAATGGCAATACATTTGTAGCAAAACTGTTTAACAGCTACACAATATAATTATAAAATACAAACATATACAGCGGAAGCTGAGAATACCACACCGCCCCAGGACTGACAATACTGTTTGAATTTATGAACTCTTAAGTTTTCTCAAATGTGACATACAATATTATTAATAATAATTATAAAGACTTTAATTAATGTGCATACACATTTGGATAAATCCAATCTTCCATATCGAAATTTTCCAGGTCAAAACTTTTTAACAGTTTTTCTCAACTTTCATGTTTTCAAAATGTTTGAAAACCCCAGATTCTACAGTACATGAAGACATAAAGTGCATTCAGGTTACAGAGAAGCAGTGTATTGATGATTTCTTACTTAAAATGTTTATAATAAAAACTATATACTTCAATTTTGTACATTTTTGTAAACATCTCAAACAGGCTTGTTGTTTTTTTATTAAGTGTCAACATAATTTAGTTGATTTTACGGCGTCCAGCGCACCTAACCTAGCTTTCCTGGACCCTTGTCTATAACCAGTACTTATCTACCCTGTGAAACCAGAAATTTCTCCATATATCTTATTAATGGAGGAAAATTGACAATTTTGTCCAATTTTTATCTAAGGGTATAACCTCCCAGGTGGGATTCGAACCCATACTCCCTTCGGGATACGACATTCCAAATCCTGGTGCGCTACCAACTGCTCCACCAACTCCGGTAACTATAGTAACAGTACAATAGTAACATTACTATTCTTTGAAATGTCAAGCTTAAAATCTTACCTTTCTTTTTAGGTTTTTCTTCCTCAACATCATCATCGTCATCATCAGCAGCAACAGGTGATGGTGGTTTAGGTGGTGGTGCTCCTCCAAGTTTTCTAGCAAGTTCTGATGCAAAATCTAATGGTGGAGGTGGGGCCTAAATGAAATATACAAGACAATCATTAAATACAACTTATCTTAAGGAAACAGGGGCCCGTATTATCAAGCATTTTACAACTGGTTTTAGTCGTAAACCCTTCTATAGTGAATTGTTGAATTGTCGTAATATTTTTAATAATAGGCTGCCCTGTAGTCAGTAAGTTTAGGGGTCTAGGGTCCTTTGTTCCAACACCATTAGGTGTTGCTGATTATTTCATTTACTTGCAATAACTCAATGTGAACAGATTTCCAGTTTGAGCAAGCTGAAATAACATTTGATGGGCCTAGGAAGCAATAATAATAACATATCATGAAACTAAGATACTCCATCTGTGATTGGTTACAGCAATTCGAAGTCAGCTACATGTATCTATCAAATTAACCATTTAATCATGAAGTTTGAAGAAGGGTTATGTTGTATCATTGTGGTTTAGTTCAAATAGGGCTCCCAACTTCAAATTTAGGATCCTAAGTGGTCCCCTGGATAAGAATGGCAAATTTGTATCTGTGTTCTTAAAGTCAAAATCAAATTTTCTGTGTTTCATAAAATCCATCGTCAAGTTGTGTCTATGTACCCCAGGTGTAGCTGCCTTTCTCCCCTTGACAATATTTCCTTTTAGGAAAGACCCAAGTCAGAGCCTCAGGCAATATGCTCTCCCATAAAATATCAAATATAAATACCAGCAAGTTTTGCCCTTGGTCAAATGCCCTGCTCTAAAATAAAATTTAACTCATGTACTAACAAAATAATCAATTACCTTTGAGTCATTCTGTTTTTCATCAGCTTCATCATTATCATCATCATCATCGTCATCATCAGAATCTTCATCACTACTCTCTAACACTTTCTTCTTCTTTGGTGAACCAAATAGATCATCTGAGTCAGAATCCTCGGAATCCTTAAATAAGAGAAAGAATATCATTACATCATCAACAATCATCATCATCACCATCATCATCATCATCATCATCATCATCATCATCATCAACAACAAATAGAGGATTATCTTGATTAACGACAGTAAAGCCAGATTTAAAAACTTTAACGCAAAAATTCCAAAGGGAAGTAATCCATAATAAAGCCAGACAGAGTGGCAGTCACTTTCTAATTCTGTTTAATTCACATAGTATGTTATCACTGTATAAAGTTTCGTAAAAATCAGACAATAAATGGCAGAAATATATGCTAAATTAAAAACTTTAATTGTTAACGACACCGGACACCAGCCTAACTGCCCGCGGCACACCCTTTCACCTGACCCGACACACGCCCACCCGTGTTTCGCCAAACTGTTAGCAGAACTTTTTTGTTGAAAAATCCGGCTAGTTATGACAGGATCAGGGTCTTCCCAAAAACATCATCATCAACAACATTATTATCATCAACAATAAAGCATCACTATCATCATCATCATCATCATCATCCAGGAATGAACAGAGAAGGAGTTTCAGGCGACTTCTTCACCCTTTCCATTAAAACTTCGCTCTATATGCACATCAAAGCAAAGAGAAAGACACCGGTATGTTCTGACAGTTGTGACCCGTGGCGACTGCGTCCAATCGTCCAATGAAAATAGCCCTTTTCAGAATGTTTTATGATTTTACGAACGACACAAGTTTTTACCTTTGTTATGATTTATAGAGTGTGTGTTTAATGTTTATCTCAACTCGACACAGATATTATTGACAATCCAATGAGAATTCATCATCATCATCATTAATAAAGATATCTACATAGTTATAAATTCAGAGTCCTGTATTATCATATGTTTGCATAAAAAGTTAAATAATTTAAAGGTACAAAAATAAACCCATATTTCTTAAGAACACAAGAGTCATACAAACTGGAAGCCAACTATGGCCTCAGCTGTATTTGATTTCCAAATTGAAGTTTCATAACGTTATATGGTGATACTTCAGCTCTTATCTTTTCCAAAACATAACAGGCTTGCATACATAATAGACCTACTGTAGAATTCAAATTTATGGGTTTTTCCATCCGTGCACAGGCGGTACAAACAAAGTTTTCTACAAATTATAGCTAAATAGCACAAACTACGGATTAAATCCTATTGTTCTTTGTACATATGTTTTGTTACGGTGAAAGTTTGTTGGTACCCCAGTGGAAAACTCAAATATTTGAATTCTGAATATAGTCTATTATTGGCCACTGTTTAAAGAACAGATTATATAATTATCCTACCTGTACTGGGAATGGATCAGTTGATTTCTTGGCTGGTTTCTCAACATCAGAGTCTGAATCACTGTATGAATACTGAAACATAAAATACAAGAAGTTCAAGAGTCCAGAGTTTGAATCAAACAAAAAGTAGAACTTTTTGGTAAGTTGATTTTACTTTAACACACAAAATGAAAAAAAAAAACACCATTTTTTTTAAATTTTAATAGCATTACAAAAAAAAATACTGTAAACATGATTAAAAATGTTAGAGTTTAAGGACCAAGTTAACAAAAAATAGAACTAGCAAGTTTTTGCACATAGATTTTAAATAAAAAATAATAAGAAAATAATAATAATAATAAAAATAAAAATAAGAAAAACACTCATCTTTTTTACCAAATTTAGCATTAACTATTCTGGCCATTTCAAGGCTGACCTGAGCTAGGCTATAATTTTTTATTCACAAGAATTACTCAAGTTAATAGAAACATTACTTGCAATTTTAAAACCAACTTGCATTTTGTGAATATGCAAGCTTAAATTGGAGTCAGAGCTTAATACACAACAGAGACAAGCGGGAAAGTAAAAGCAGCCCACTTATACAAATAAAGATATAAAGGATATTCGTCAACTTTGGTGTAAGATCGATTTTTATTTCACCGAGTGAGCTCAGAAAACATATTTTCACGAGTGGCATAGCCACGAGTGAAAATGTCACTTTCTGAGTTCACGAGTTGAAATAAAAATCATCTTACACCAAAGTTGACGAATATTCTGATTCTTTCATGCTTAGTTTTGCGTTTTATTTGATGTATTTTACACAAATTATAACGTGACGTCATTTTTACTTCAAAATGATGTCATTTATCATCTAATATGACGTCATGAACGATGAAAATATAAGGTTATATTTTCACTGCGATGAAAACATAATATTTATATTTTCATCGTTTATTTTCATCGAATAACGTGACGTTTCACTGTAAAGCATAAAGGTAAAATAAATTTGCTCCATCTCTTTGAACAAATAGTTTTAACAAAACAACCGAAGGGCAATGTTCCCTTTCTCTGCCCTTTACTGAGCATGTGAATAATCACTTTATAACCAGTAACTATAACAATACCCACAGAGAGAGACTACAAAATCATAGGTGGATCCAGCAGGGGGGGGTGAGGGGGGTCTGGACCTCCCCTAGAACTTGAATGATGTACCTGTTCATAGTGTATTTCTTGTCTGCAAGTCATTTTTAAGTAGCATGAAGCAATTTTTCACGGTGCATAACAAAAATTTAATGGTTATGTAGTTTTTATTATCAATATGTTGCATTTTTCTCAGCAAAATCTGTATAAACTGGTTGTGGCTCGAGGTTCGAACCCCTCTAGAAAAGTTCAGACACCCCCCATGGAAAAAAATTCTTGATCCGCCCCTGAAAATGTTGCTGTTCAGAAATTGTTGCTCTGCAGAGGGAAAACTTCTATTAAAATTACACCTAAGAGGAATATCATGAGCAGTTTTTGTGCAGAGTATTTGTTCTTTAGAGGGCAGCTATGCAGAGGTTATACTATATAACCTTTTACTCAAGTTTCACTGTAACAATGTACTTACCTCAGAGTCTTCTTGTTTTTTATCATCAACATCAGGCTCTGATTCACTTTCACTGATACTACCAGCATCTGATTCATCATCTATAAATACAACAACTTCATAGATAACTCAATCCATATAAATTTCATATAGACCACTGTCTTAAAGGGCAGAACGAAACACTATTGTAACTCCATTTTTTGGAAAATAAAGGGAGTACCATAGCAATAGTGTTTTGTCAGTCCTTTAAAGGATCTCCTGACATCTCACGAGAGGTCACCTTCAACTGACCTTTGTGTCAACCAATCAATGCATACATAGAAGCTTTTATCAAGTAGAGAAGCTATAAATAGCATCTCCATTTCAGAATATGTATGTTAGATCAAGTTTTTTTTTTAAAATTTAGACTGTTATTCACAGTATGGCATATGAATTTTACGCGCCCTGATGACAATAAAAAGTCAATTAGTTTCAACTTTCAAGTGTAATTAATGATTGGCAATGACAATTTTCTTATTTATCATTTATTAAGCCAAAGCCTACAAAATTTAATTAAAATAAACTAGATACCAGAGACATCTTTCAATCCAACATTATCATCCTCCATGAAGTTTGGTGTTCCTATTAAATATGGTAATACTCTGTCAATGTAGGGATCCTGTAATAAGAGGTAATATAATCCATAAATATTAAAACGGTGGAAATAGTACCTAAATTGAAAGAATGTAAACATAGTAAATGTAGTAAATAAGCGTAGGAAATATGTTAAAACAAGTAAATCTGTGAGCTAATGCTCACTAGTGATACCCCCGCAAAAATCTAAAAATATGCGACAAACAGGAAGTAGATGAGCAAGGAGCATGAAATCACTTTACACCACATGGGACTATGGGATGAAGCAATATGCAAAGTATTAGGCTGCTGCATGTTACAGTTGCTGAGAAAACTGCGACGGAAATTTTGTAACGGACGGACGGACACACGCACGGACAAGGGTAAAACAGTATACCCCCCTCTTCTTCGAAGCCGGGGTATAAAAAACAGTATACCCCCCCTCTTCTTCGAAGCCGGGTATAATAATCCATAAATTCAGGGACTATAAAATAATTCAGGGATCATGTAACTGGTAAATATAATCCATAAACATTAAGACTTAGTAAAATGTTAAAAAATAATATTATTCAAAACTGGAAAAAAACACTAAAAAATATATGTAAAAAAATAAACAGTGAGAATCTATGAAATATCATCCATAAATATATAGAACCTATAAATAGTAAATTTTCTTGACTTAGAAAATCCTTATAACTCATTTATATACATATATGTATACTTGTAGAACCAGGAAGCAACATTGAGATATATGCCTACATGTATAGATAAGTGTAAATATCTTATTTCTTATGGATTTAACCTAATTTAGGCTATTATCAAAGGGTGGATACAGGCAGAGGGGGTGGTTAGAACACTCTTTCTTGTTAAAAAGGAATTTACAAATATCCATATCTTATAAGTTTATTAATAACCCACAGTGTTGACATACAGTAAATGTATGAGATCT
This sequence comes from Mactra quadrangularis, assembly GCA_025267735.1. NCBI lineage: Eukaryota > Metazoa > Mollusca > Bivalvia > Venerida > Mactridae > Mactra > Mactra quadrangularis. Next base: position 21,913,343 of record CM046310.1, on the reverse strand, counting down.
GCCTCCCTCCCTCAGTGTCAATAGACCCTCTCATTCTAAATTGTTCAAAAACATCCCATTTTAAAATATTTATGTCAATAAAAAATTCTCACCAAGTATAGGATCATCCCTCAGCATCAATGGATCCTCTAACCATGTAAACCACAATTCTCACCTAAGCTTCCAGTATAGGATCACTTCACTCCAAGCAAAGAACTCTCCCATTATAAAATAGTATCTATATCAGCTTTCAGTATAAGATCACCCCCCTATTCTAAGCATAAATGGACTCTTCCATTATAAAATAGTATTTATCTAAGCTTCCAAAATAGGAACACCCCCACTCCAAGCATTAATGGACTTTCCCATTATAAAATGATATTTACCTTAGCTTTCAGTATAGGGTTAACCCAACATAATTGTTAATGAACTCTTCCAATATTAACTGGTACCAACCTTAGCTTCCAGTATCAGACCACCCCCACACAACTGTAAATGGACTCTGCCAATATAAATGGTATTTACCTTAGCTTCCAGTATAGGATCAACTCTATATGAATCATCTTCTTCGTCTTCAGTGTCAGAGTTATCAACATTAGTATCTAACTTCTCAAACGCTTTCTCTATAACATCTACACCTAGTTTTATAGCTTCAGATACTTTAGGTATTAATTCAGCCTCTCTTTGTTCACGTGTCTTCTCCTGGAAGGTATCAGGGTACATACAGGTTTTGAATACCAGAATTCTATGATTCCTCTCAGTTTTCCATGATAAAAGAGAAACACATACAGAACCCAAAACAAGTGCAATTATATTTCTTTGATAATTTTTGTTGGTACAGTAAAGACTCTGAAAACCAGACCTGGCCCGGACTGACCAAAAAGTCCGGTTTTCAGAGGATTCCGGTTTTCAGAGGTTTATACAGAATCACTAATTAAACATAGCTATGGGTTTGTTGGGACATTTTCCTACATTAAATGGATGGTTAAGCTATATCTTTTATTTATTTATTTATTTATATGTTTTTGATTAATGTTTGGTCAATTTTGGTTTAGCAAGTGTCAATTTACTGAGAAATTAGAAAAATTGCATTTAAATGTACATGTTATCAATGGACTTTAAATGCATTCAAATCAATACATGTAATTGATAAATATGGATGTTATTCTCATTTTAAATGAATGCATATAATAACATAACAACAATAACAACATCATATAAAATATTTTCCAATATCTTACTCAAAATAAAAAAAGATAGATATCATTATTTCCTTACAACTAACAAACTTTAGTAATTTTGAAAACAAACATCTAGCCTCTTTATTTGTATAAAACAATATTTGAAATTAAAAGATTTTCACAAATTATGTCTGTACAACAATACATGTTTATACAAAAGAAACATTATAATAATCCTAAACAATGACAGACAAGTGTTTTTCACACCTGTATAAATAAATGCTTGGATATTTAATTAACAATTGACATCTGTAAGGGATTATGATTAACTAACTGTTACAATACACAGAAAGTTGACACTTGGTGTCCGGTTTTCAGAGGATTTTTAATGCATACTTATAATTAGAAGCCATGGCAAAAGGTCCGGTATTCGGAATTCAGAGTTTCCGGTTTTCAGAGGATATTTTTCAATGCATTTAATAGGGAAAAATATGGGACTTTAAAAATCGTCCGGTTTTCAGAGGATTCCAGTTTTCAGAGGGTCCGGTTTTCAGAGTTTTTATTGTACAATTCTCAATTTTCTATATTTTAATAGTAGGATAAAACATAGGCACTTGTTTTGATGTTCTTATTAAATAATTCATGCTAAAGCAATTGTTTTACCACATCAAAGCTTGTGCCTATGTTATTTCTTAATTCAGTATTTATATTTTCAATTTCAATTATGTAACCAACATGACATGGTTAAAAATGAAAGTGGAGCTAGTAAAGAAATTATATAAACCTGATTTTCTTGTTTCTCTTCAGTCTTTTGTGTCTCATCTTTTTCTTCCTCATCATAAACTCTCTAAAAAAAGTATAAAAAAGTAATGGCATTTTATAACTCTAAGTTTCATGCTAATGATCTTTCATTGTCTTTACAGCTCCCCAGGTCATCAGACTATCTATCTATCAATCTCCATGGGGAGTCTTTTACTCTGCTAAGAGCAGGCAACAAATAAGCACAACACGCTTATTCCACACTCACACTGGGTTTAACGCTGTAGCAACACATTTTATAGGTCATATAATGGCGGTCAGTCAACCTACTCACTCTTCCTGGAAAGGCTAAATCTCTGGATTAAGCTGTTAACCAACTACTAAGCGCATACTTCTGTCAGTGACTGACAACTGCCCTACATAATTAAAAATCATTGGTAGGAGGGAGAATGGCCGTAGAAATAATTTCATGACCAAGGTTCACGGAAGTATGCCCCGTCCGGGAATCGACCCCTCGATAAGTAAACTTGCATGCTACCAACTGAGCTAGCTACACTTGGGGAAGTGAAGCAAACACAGGTGAATTTCTTGCTCAAGGAAATCCCTGCAAAATTGCAATGTGCCTATATGAATTGTTTCCATGAATTGTTTATCCCAATTTGCAACTGTAAACCTGTATCCATTCTTTCATTCATAAATAATTGAAACAAGAAATATCTTTAAAAAAGATATTTAGCGCTCTGCTGGGTTCATTTTCAAAGGTTTGAAGAATAAATGTTGGTCATGCACGGCATACATGTATTAACTATAAGTCAAATGTAGTTTGTCCGAAATTGCAATTCAGCCTCAACTGACAATTTTTGTCCGAATATATTGCATTTTCGCTGATTTGTCAATTTGGAAAATCTGTCCGATTCTAAAATTAAAAACATCTTTAATAACAATTCGATTAAAAATCACTTCTTTCCATAATGACCAAGCGATTTATGTTACTTTTCTGGCGAACATAAAACAATTTGATAGAAATGCTCAATAACAGTCTACATATGATAAAATGAAAACCCATTCCGAGCATGCGTTTAGTCATATTCGCAGTTCAGTTATACAGCAAGGGGCATACCACCACGAATGTGTGATCAATTAGCATAGTGAGTCACTCATTATACACAGAGTAAATAGTCAGCAGCTACTGTACTTGCTATGCACCTGTTTATCACAAATAGCCAATGGTGTCATGTGTTTTATCAATTTCTTATTACCGTAAAGGATTTTCATTGGACTAACAGCTATGGTAGAGCAAATTGTATTGGTTAAAATATAGGTCAAAAGTTGGCTTAGACAGCTGCGCCAAAAACTCCCTTATGCTATCTCTGAATTAATGACTAAGGATTCCTTTGGGATCCCTGTTAAAAGAGTCAAACACTGGTATGTAAATAAATAAGAAGTCATCAACTTACATTTTCAACAAACTGTGTATTAGCTAACATCATAAAATCATTAAAAACATTGTTAACTCTAACACCAGCCATCTGTAAAATAAAAGAAAAATCAAGCACTGTATTTTTCTGCATATAGATAGATTTATTTTTCTATAAAATGTGGCAATAAACATGGCAATTACATTTAAACATACATAATATTATATAACTGCTGCGTATCGTGGCCAAGGTCGCGATACGATACATTTCGCGATATATGCCTCGCGATGACGATATTAATCGCGATACGATGTAGATTGTTAATTTGGTATAAATGCATAGACAAATTATGATATTTTTATCAAACAATCATGAAATTAAAAATAGCGATAGCGTGGGTCGCAAAAATGTATGACATAACGAAATAATGATTTTAGGAATTTTATTTTTACGAAATGGAATACCACATTATGAATAATAAAATACAAATAACTTTATTTGTTGTAAAATAATGACAAAGTTGTTTGTTTCTAGTGGAATTTAACGAATTAGTTTATTAAAAATTCAACTAATAATGTCTATTTAAACTGCCACACAACACGCTAATAATTAATAACAATTATCAGCTTATCGGCAAACACAAAAGAAAGTGTTATCTTCCTCAATCAATGTTCACCAAAGTTTGTCACGTGTTTGTTAATTGCAACCGTTTCATTACGTAATCAATTTTATCGAGCCGTCATATACGTAGCACTATTGATTTTTTAGAGGACGCCTTACACATAAGTAATTTTGTCTATGATTGTTACAAGCGTGGATAAAAATTAAATGCGTACTGCGGACTCTCGGCTGGATTTTTAGCGACCAAATAATAAAATGCTTGTAACTTCAATTTTTATGTTCAATTATCCAGTTTGAGTAATATTGCTATTGAAATTGCTACCAGACATTCGGTCTTGCGAGGTATCTTTTTTACGAACCGTCGGCGTTTAAGACGGACTCGGTCTTCGGCCCGGTAGCTAGATTCGAAGACTGAGGTACCTGTTTAATTTAGCAAAATGGATGTAACGAAACCAAATGGCATAGAATATACGAAAAGTTGTCAAATTCGCTATATAGCCATATTTTCGGCGAGTGCGCCCTACAGGCCCAATAGATGATTGATATTGCGCCATTAGCGTTCATGAGGGGCCAATGGCGCGCTCTAGACTGGACACTTAGTAAATATTGCAATTGCAAGTTAAATGCTATAGATACAAATGTATATAGTATATTTTGTTTTAACTGATTTCTAGTAAACTAAACGACCCTCTGAATCGCGATTTTTTAGGACGCGATTCGATACACCCGTATCGGACAGTCGCGAATACGATATCACGATGCATCGGTGAATCGTTACAGCCCTAAACACATGCATGGATTAATACAGGTTACATACCACTAAATGTTCACCTGAAGCGGTAATTTGCCGGAAAAAGAAAGTGTGTTATTTTCTTATAAGTAACATAACTTTTTTTCTCAAACTGATCATTTTGTGTGGAATAGATAGATCTTACAGCCTACGAGGGATGATCCAAAATAACGTGGACTTTTGCTACAGTTAACGTTTGTTAGCTACAATCGGAAAACAAAGTACATCAACATAAATAAGAATATGTCCTGCATATTCTTACAAAATATCAGAAAAAAATACTGACTCACTAAAAAGTAATGATCATTAGTGACCCGGCGTGCGTCAACGACGTCTTGGTAACATTAGTGGCATCGTCACTCACACAGCACAGTACTCAATGTCAAATAACGGCAAATAGATTTGAAAATCGATTTACATTTGACATAATGCAGGTGCTGGTAAAAATGCGCTTGATTGTGCCATAACCAATTCCAAGCTTATCTGCCGAATCGGGAATGGTTAGACCTCGGTCCGTATTCAGCGCTTCCCAAATTGATTTCTCCGCCGTCGCTTCGTTTTTTCTATTTATTCACCCACCATGTCTTTCTTTAGAGCTTTCTCTACACTTCCAAAACTTTTGATGTCACTTAAAAACTAAACTTCAACTGACTGTATTTTTTCGTTTAGAGTTTTCAATCAACTTAAGCGTCTGGGTTGGCATTTTTTATGAGATTATGACAAAATTTTATTATGCAACATACTTCCATCCGGTCAGGTGACAATATTTTAACGTACGTTGCGTTTGTGAGATCGTGTTATGAATGTTGTTTTCTCAACAACGCCTTGATCAAATGAAGTCAAATTTGGACATGGCGTCATGTATAAACCTACACGTCAGTTGGTGAAGTTCCGCGCTATTTGTTTCATTACTGTCTGAGAAACAATACAATATGTTTCTCAAACATAGTGATTATAACGGCGCGCGCCGCATCGACGTTGCCTTGGTTATGAAAGCGCATGGTGCAGTCTTATGATTATAAATATTTGTAATTTTATTGCCTTGTTTGATTCATCTAATGTTCTGATTTACAACCATATAAGTTTTTCAAAAATATTGTTAAAATTATAAGAGCAGTATTAAAAGTCCAAGTTATTTTGGATCATCCCTCGTATATATGGTTTGGGGGTGTCTAACACCCCTGGGTCACACTGTAATTCGACATTGAAAATGAAACTTTTTATATACAACAAAGAAGGATTTTATTTAGTGGTGTGTAACCTACAGCCATGTCAACCAACATTATTAAGAATGGATGCCACACAAAATAGTAAATATATTCCCTTTTTCCCATTGTGGTCCTTTAATATATTGTTCTGTGACATAGGAAAATAATAGAATTTAAATAAATAGTTATATCATAAATATTACCACAGGAAAATATGCATGTAAAATACATTATTGGTAATACATGTGTAAATTAACAGTTACGATTAAAATATGAATGGAGTATAAGTCTAACTTTACATTAAACGAAGTAAAAATATGACTAAGAAAAAATATAAAATTGAAATAAACTAGCTATTTCAACAATAATAATTATATTTTAGAATTCTACTGCATTTAAAAAATGTTGTTTTACTTTTACTTTAAAGGAAGAACCGGATTTGACATCCCTCACATTTTGTGGCTTACATTGTTCAGGGGTGTGGAATTCCTATGCCTGACTTGTCTGACTCGTACTTTATGTATGCCGACAAGTAACTTTAATTTATTTATTTTGTTGGGTTTAACTCCATAGCAACATATTGTATAGGTCATATAACGGCGTCCAGCACACCTAACCTAGCTTTCCTGAACCCTTGTCTATAACTAGTACTCACCTACCTTTCCACAAGGCTGGAAACTTCTCCATATACTTTAAAAATGGAGGAAAATTGACATTATTGTCATTATTTCTATAATAATAAAAAGTCACCCTACTAACCTTGGAGTCATGAACAAGGTTCTCCATTTCTTTTTCAATCTCATGAGTTCTTGATATTAATTTCTGTGAGAACTCTTGTAGATACAGCAACAACTGAATATCAAATAAATAATGTATCATCAATTTGGTTTGTTTTAACAGTGCTATATATATATATACTGAACCAAACAATGAACGCACCACTTCATTGATCTCTTTATTTTTCAAACACATCAGTAGCCTGTTCAATTACCCTAAACGCTCCAAAATGTTCCGTAACAATACAATCGGGACTCCTCGGCCACTCGCTGCAAATCGCTGCGAAAAATCTTATCTAATAAACAAATATACAATCGTTAAGCAATGAGTGATGTTTCAAAATTTACGGACTAAAAATGAAACATCACTAATTGCCTAAACGATTGTAGATTTGTTTACTTCAACACCGGTAGTTTCAAAACAGCGTCTAAATATGTCTGAGATTATTCGCAGCGCAGCCGAGGAGTTCCGAATGTATTGTTACGGAACGTTTTTGGAACGTTTAGGATAACTGAACAGGCTACAGGTCTTCAAAACAATATATATTATTACATGTAAAATCAATGTTTCAACAATTTCACAAAAGTTTCACATTCATTCAATAAATTGTTACTTCAAAGACCATTTACTAATACAGGGGAGCAAAATTAAAATCACTGAATCAGTAGCGTGTGTCTACCCTGATGTTGGCAATAATGGAAGCACCACAGTCTTACAGGTACGAAGACATTTTATAAATTTTGAAGAATTGAAAACAGTCTGAATGAGATCAAATCTTTTGTTGGACAATTGTTCCTGTAAACTTGCAGATCTAGACAGACCTTCTAAATTTTTACAAGATGTGTCTGTCCGTCTGCCATGTTTCGCAGTGACTGGACTATACCATTTCATTTTTTTAGATAGTGAATTAATTGAATAATTAACTTACCCCAGCATCTCCAGCCAGTGACCAATTACCAGAACCTTTCCTAAGTTCATCAAGACTCCAGGCTCTCTCCCAAGACCGGTCATCCTGAAAAAATACAAAATATGTAGGAAAAATACTCATATGCAAGTTGAATGGTTAAACTCGACAGCAATCTGCACTAGCGAATACATTTTACCAGGTTATTTTTTGTCAAAACCATTTATTTTATATCAAACTATGTCAACAAACATGATGATGTCATTTTTTTTAACTTCAACTTACTAGCCATTAGGCAGTGGCTAGAGCGACAAGTTATAGATTTAGTTATTAATTTATATCGTATAATTTGGACAGACTTAAAATCTTTTTTATTAGACGATTTCTTATTATATTTTAGTAAAAAATCTTAATTTTCTTGTAATAAAAACGGCAATTTTTAAATGCAATATCAAACATTATTTTGGACAGAATCAAAAGCAAAATGTCTTCGATTTGATATCTATTTTGATAAATGATCTATTTATACATTGTCACGTTTACAAGCGACGATCTTTAACTAAAACATTGATTGATTGAAAAATCTCGGCATTTTTTTTTTCAAGAATTTAAGACTGAAAAATCAAGGCGCTTTACTTACATGTACATTGTACGATAAGTAAAGAGCATTTTTTGGTGGAATTAGCAAATTTAATTGAAAAAAAAACAACTCGATTTTCTACTAGATAACTGCCAAGTTTTTAGAAAAATTGCTGACTTCTGGTTACATACATGTAGATCTAAATGGGTATTTTTTAACATAAGATCGTTAATATTCTTGTTCAAATTTAAAAGTTTCGGTGTGGAATGACAAACTGGTTTTTTCACATAAACATTTACTTTCTAACAATTCAATAAACGTTTTCCAACAGATACTTAGCAATTTTTATCAAGCTAAACTCCCATTATTGTTCATGAAATTTAAGTCAATATTACGTTAAAAAATCGCCGACTTTCTTACTTGACAATTGCAAATTATTCACAATTAAAATTACTCAAGAAATCATCTATATCCTACAAAATTTATACAAATTCAGTCCAAAATACAATCCAACTCCATAACTTAACTCAAGTAAACTTAGTATGACTTGTGACACTTTAAAGACGACAGCGTTATATCGCCATATATTAAACATCCGGTAAGTTTATTAGTAGCGTGGACACACCAGTTCTCGAACCTCTAAGGACTCAATGAGCCATTTTTAATCAATACAACAAAATTTTAGAAAAATACATAAAAAACACATCTTTTAACCTATATTCCACTTTTCTATCATATATTAGTTGATATTTTATATTTAAAACAAATCCAAATCCTTCCAGAAAAAACACTACCATTCTCAGAAAACTGTCATGGCGGCTAAAAATAGATGACCTAATTTCGAACCTCTACCGTATTTGGCTATTTGTGAGTTTATAATTAGCTGTCACATGACTTTATGAGCAGAAGACAGGAATGGCTAAAAGAGTGGAAAAAGGTAATAGGGATTTACTGAAAAATATTTACCACAACAAAATATTCATTCTATTACGTGTTTCTTGCACATTATTTTCATTTGACAGCTGTAGTTGCGTCGATTGTTTACCAAACATTTGTGCACACGAGTTGATGACGTCATATGCAATTACGTAGCAAAGTAAACGACATTTTTATGAAAGGTTCGAGATCAGGTTAGGTTCGAGAACAGGTGTTTATACAATAATATCCAAAATGGCGCGTGTAAAAACAACAGGATAAGTCACGTCAGTAAATATTTGTTATTTTGAGTAATAATGTATATAAACAAGATTTCCGAGGTTTAAAAGTTGAAACATTCTCATGTTATTTGACTTCTGTAACTCTAGCCTACCCTTGCAAGGCTTGTCTACAGTTACGGAACTTCCGTAACTCTAGACCTCGGTACCGTAACTCTAGCCACTGCCTTTTTATATGTATGAGAACAGAGAATTTTAGACTGGGCAGAGACATAGATAACATGTATCTAATTCCCTGGACTGGGTATAAATCAGATTTAACCTAAGTCTCGAGTTTGACAGTTTCATTAACTTACACAACAATGGTTTAATACAAACAGTGACTACATTCCCTTACAATACCCACCGTGGCCACCAGACTCCAGAGTATATTTATCCGAAAAGAAATCGTCCGAAACGGGCTATTTCTCCAATAATTACAACCAAATGCGGACAAATCGGTCTTTAGCCAATATAGCCAATATACATTTGTAATCAGCATTTAATTTTACAGTTAAAAATGTACATAAATGTACCTGTGATTGCGCTGGAGGGCTGGAAACACCTGCATCTGGGGGCGGCGGTGGTTCAGGAACGTCCGACATTTTGTCTAAATAAGTCACATGACAGGGTGATGAGTGTCTAATTCGCAAGACTTGAGAGAATACCCCGCCCCAATACTTGAGGAAGATACGCCTCCTACATAAGAGGCGGAGTTTACAAAAAACTGACATTTTAACACTAAATTCTAAGTGAAATTATGCCTATAATTCTTGATTTATGTTATAATTTATTAAAAGAACGTGATTGATATTTGGAATCGTTCTAGTGTAACAGTCGGAAGTTACAGTGCTTTGATTGTATACGTTAGTTTTCGAGGCGTAGTGCCGAACTGGCCAGGGTCAAATTTCGTAATGGTAGAAACTTTGCAAAATAAATTGCATATTTGAGGTTTGAAATATTTATTGTTACTATATTTGAAGTCTCAACTGCTAATGTTGCGTTTAAATTAATTTATTAGGTTTAACTGATTTCAAGTATATTGCCCGAGGTATAGCGAATGTAGTTTCTCAGGAGCTAGGCCAGAATTGACGAGTTTGCACACACTGCCACATAGGTAGGCTACCACCACAAACCTTCACATACTACCATTTTACATGATATTGTGTTTTTTTTTTTAACTGTCAAAACATAAATAGTTTCACGGAGAAAATATTTATAAAAATTATTGTCGTAACATCCATGAGTTTCCAAAAGTGTGTATTGTGATCAAGTGTTTAAAAGCTGCTTATGATAGGCCTATGTTTAATTTAAGATTTTTTGAAACAATTCGGCCGCTAGTAAAAAAAACAATGCATTCATTCATCGTGTTATTATTCAAGCTTTGGGAGTTGAGTAGAAACGGACAATACCTTGCTTTGTTTTGCACGATTTTTTTTGGTACCTAAATTTAGTGCGTTACTTGCTAAAAAACAATTTTCCGATGTCCTACGTAGGCGCAACTCGGTGTGCGAATGTGATTTTTTGCAGCTAGGTTGCTAACCATCTAGGGCACCTGAAAAACGTGTTTAAACACCAAACCCACCACGTTCAGGTACCGAGAAACCCCGTGCAAATCTCCCGACACTACAGGTCGACGCGACTTTGGGGCTCTGTAGCCCACGCGCATCTCACTGCGCAGGTATGATTTTTGTGTCAATGGGTTGCTAACTACGTAGGGCATCGAGAAAATGTGTTTAAACAAGCAACTAACTACATTAAGGTAGCAAAAAAACGCGTGCAAACCTCCCGACACCAGGGGTCGACGCCTATTTTTGCTGTTCTAAAGCCCTATATAGCCATATTGCACGGTATACTTTGCGGCTCTGTTGCCATGGCGCAACTCGGTGTGCGAATGTGATTTTTTGCAGCTAGGTTGCTAACCATCTAGGGCACCTGAAAAACGTGTTTAAACACCAAACCCACCACGTTCAGGTACCGAGAAACCCCGTGCAAATCTCCCGACACTACAGGTCGACGCGACTTTGGGGCTCTGTAGCCCACGCGCATCTCACTGCGCAGGTATGATTTTTGTGTCAATGGGTTGCTAACTACGTAGGGCATCGAGAAAATGTGTTTAAACAAGCAACTAACTACATTAAGGTAGCAAAAAAACGCGTGCAAACCTCCCGACACCAGGGGTCGACGCCTATTTTTGCTGTTCTAAAGCCCTATATAGCCATATTGCACGGTATACTTTGCGGCTCTGTTGCCATGGCGCAACTCGGTGTGCGAATGTGATTTTTTGCAGCTAGGTTGCTAACCATCTAGGGCACCTGAAAAACGTGTTTAAACACCAAACCCACCACGTTCAGGTACCGAGAAACCCCGTGCAAATCTCCCGACACTACAGGTCGACGCGACTTTGGGGCTCTGTAGCCCACGCGCATCTCACTGCGCAGGTATGATTTTTGTGTCAATGGGTTGCTAACTACGTAGGGCATCGAGAAAATGTGTTTAAACAAGCAACTAACTACATTAAGGTAGCAAAAAACGCGTGCAAACCTCCCGACACCAGGGGTCGACGCCTATTTTTGCTGTTCTAAAGCCCTATATAGCCATATTGCACGGTATACTTTGCGGCTCTGTTGCCATGGCGCAACTCGGTGTGCGAATGTGATTTTTTGCAGCTAGGTTGCTAACCATCTAGGGCACCTGAAAAACGTGTTTAAACACCAAACCCACCACGTTCAGGTACCGAGAAACCCCGTGCAAATCTCCCGACACTACAGGTCGACGCGACTTTGGGGCTCTGTAGCCCACGCGCATCTCACTGCGCAGGTATGATTTTTGTGTCAATGGGTTGCTAACTACGTAGGGCATCGAGAAAATGTGTTTAAACAAGCAACTAACTACATTAAGGTAGCAAAAAACGCGTGCAAACCTCCCGACACCAGGGGTCGACGCCTATTTTTGCTGTTCTAAAGCCCTATATAGCCATATTGCACGGTATACTTTGCGGCTCTGTTGCCATGGCGCAACTCGGTGTGCGAATGTGATTTTTTGCAGCTAGGTTGCTAACCATCTAGGGCACCTGAAAAACGTGTTTAAACACCAAACCCACCACGTTCAGGTACCGAGAAACCCCGTGCAAATCTCCCGACACTACAGGTCGACGCGACTTTGGGGCTCTGTAGCCCACGCGCATCTCACTGCGCAGGTATGATTTTTGTGTCAATGGGTTGCTAACTACGTAGGGCATCGAGAAAATGTGTTTAAACAAGCAACTAACTACATTAAGGTAGCAAAAAAACGCGTGCAAACCTCCCGACACCAGGGGTCGACGCCTATTTTTGCTGTTCTAAAGCCCTATATAGCCATATTGCACGGTATACTTTGCGGCTCTGTTGCCATGGCGCAACTCGGTGTGCGAATGTGATTTTTTGCAGCTAGGTTGCTAACCATCTAGGGCACCTGAAAAACGTGTTTAAACACCAAACCCACCACGTTCAGGTACCGAGAAACCCCGTGCAAATCTCCCGACACTACAGGTCGACGCGACTTTGGGGCTCTGTAGCCCACGCGCATCTCACTGCGCAGGTATGATTTTTGTGTCAATGGGTTGCTAACTACGTAGGGCATCGAGAAAATGTGTTTAAACAAGCAACTAACTACATTAAGGTAGCAAAAAAACGCGTGCAAACCTCCCGACACCAGGGGTCGACGCCTATTTTTGCTGTTCTAAAGCCCTATATAGCCATATTGCACGGTATACTTTGCGGCTCTGTTGCCATGGCGCAACTCGGTGTGCGAATGTGATTTTTTGCAGCTAGGTTGCTAACCATCTAGGGCACCTGAAAAACGTGTTTAAACACCAAACCCACCACGTTCAGGTACCGAGAAACCCCGTGCAAATCTCCCGACACTACAGGTCGACGCGACTTTGGGGCTCTGTAGCCCACGCGCATCTCACTGCGCAGGTATGATTTTTGTGTCAATGGGTTGCTAACTACGTAGGGCATCGAGAAAATGTGTTTAAACAAGCAACTAACTACATTAAGGTAGCAAAAAACGCGTGCAAACCTCCCGACACCAGGGGTCGACGCCTATTTTTGCTGTTCTAAAGCCCTATATAGCCATATTGCACGGTATACTTTGCGGCTCTGTTGCCATGGCGCAACTCGGTGTGCGAATGTGATTTTTTGCAGCTAGGTTGCTAACCATCTAGGGCACCTGAAAAACGTGTTTAAACACCAAACCCACCACGTTCAGGTACCGAGAAACCCCGTGCAAATCTCCCGACACTACAGGTCGACGCGACTTTGGGGCTCTGTAGCCCACGCGCATCTCACTGCGCAGGTATGATTTTTGTGTCAATGGGTTGCTAACTACGTAGGGCATCGAGAAAATGTGTTTAAACAAGCAACTAACTACATTAAGGTAGCAAAAAACGCGTGCAAACCTCCCGACACCAGGGGTCGACGCCTATTTTTGCTGTTCTAAAGCCCTATATAGCCATATTGCACGGTATACTTTGCGGCTCTGTTGCCATGGCGCAACTCGGTGTGCGAATGTGATTTTTTGCAGCTAGGTTGCTAACCATCTAGGGCACCTGAAAAACGTGTTTAAACACCAAACCCACCACGTTCAGGTACCGAGAAACCCCGTGCAAATCTCCCGACACTACAGGTCGACGCGACTTTGGGGCTCTGTAGCCCACGCGCATCTCACTGCGCAGGTATGATTTTTGTGTCAATGGGTTGCTAACTACGTAGGGCATCGAGAAAATGTGTTTAAACAAGCAACTAACTACATTAAGGTAGCAAAAAACGCGTGCAAACCTCCCGACACCAGGGGTCGACGCCTATTTTTGCTGTTCTAAAGCCCTATATAGCCATATTGCACGGTATACTTTGCGGCTCTGTTGCCATGGCGCAACTCGGTGTGCGAATGTGATTTTTTGCAGCTAGGTTGCTAACCATCTAGGGCACCTGAAAAACGTGTTTAAACACCAAACCCACCACGTTCAGGTACCGAGAAACCCCGTGCAAATCTCCCGACACTACAGGTCGACGCGACTTTGGGGCTCTGTAGCCCACGCGCATCTCACTGCGCAGGTATGATTTTTGTGTCAATGGGTTGCTAACTACGTAGGGCATCGAGAAAATGTGTTTAAACAAGCAACTAACTACATTAAGGTAGCAAAAAACGCGTGCAAACCTCCCG
>CM046310.1:21876092-21888592 GCA_025267735.1 Mactra quadrangularis | reverse complement strand
GGCCGGTTCGACTTCCGAGCCGGGGTCTAAAGTTCGGTACCCTTACCGGTCCAGCACCCGAACCACCGGGCCGATCGGGCTGAAACTTCACAGTCCGCTAGAGAGACACCTATTATTAAGGCATGCAAAGTTTCATCCCGATACCATTACTCCTTAACGCACTAGAGCGTTTGCAACATTCACTCTTTACCACTTTATCCAACTCGTATACTCTTATAGCGAGTAACACTATGAAAATTACATGTTGGTCAAAGGGAAGCAACTCGCGTAACTTAATCTCTATCTTTAATATACCGTTACACTCCAACCCTTCTACACGGCTCGTTTCTGCTTCGATTCGCTTCAGATTTTATACACGTATTTGCAGGCGTCCGCTTTACATTTCATATAACTTTGGGCGAGCTAGCACGGCCGGTTCGACCTCCGAGCCGGGGTCACAAGTTCGGTACCCGTACCGGCCCGGCAGCCGAACCACCGGGCCGATCGGGCTGAAACTTCATAGTCAGCTGGAGAGACACCTATCACGAAGGCCTGCAAAGTTTCAACCCGATACCGATACTCCTTAGCGCACTAGAGCGTTTGCAACATTCACTCTTTACCACTTTATCCAACTCGTATACTCTTATAGTAAGTAACACTATGAAAATTACATGTTGGTCAAAGGGAAGCAACTCGCGTAACTGTATCTCTATCGTTAATATACCGTTACACTCCAACCCTTCTACACGGCTGGTTTCTGCTTCGATTCGCTTCAGATTTTATACACGTATTGGCAGGCGTCCGCTCCACATTCTATGTAAATTTGGGCGAGCTAGCACTGCCGGTTCGACCTCCGAGCCGGGGTCACAAGTTCGGTACCCGTACCGGCTCGGCAGCCGAACCACCGGGCCGATCGGGCTGAAACTTCACAGTCGGCTAGAGAGACACCTATTATTAAGGCCTGCAAAGTTTCAACCCGATCCCACTACCGACTCGAGCTCCAGAGCCGATACAGGCACTTTAACTAACAAAAAAGAGGGGTATGACTTTGAAAAAAATTCACGCTAATGACGGACGCGTAACACGTACTAGTACGGGTAAATGGTGAATTGTACCAAATCACAACCGAAGGCTAACGCCTCGATCGATCCGTGCCAAATTTTGAGCATCAATAGACCGACGTTAGACGCACGTTCCATTAAAATTTCAGCCCGATCGGACGACCCGTTTAGTCGCTAGCGGCGGTGGCAAGTTCGGTACCAGGACCGGCTCAGCACCCGAGCCGCCGGGCCGATCGGACTGAAACTTCACAGTGCGCTAGAGAGACACCTATCATTAAGTCTTGCAAAGTTTCAACCCGATCCCATTACCCCTTAACGCACTAGAGCGTTTGCAACATCGCGACACCATTCACTCTATACCACTATATAGTGTATACTGTTACAGTAACACTATAACAATACGTAACGGTCAAAGGGAAGCAACTCGCGTAACTTTATCTCTATAGTTAGTATACCGTTACACTCCAACCCTTCTACACCGCTCGTTTCTGCTTCGATTCGCTTCAGATTTTGTACACGTATTGGCAGGCGTCCGCTCCACATTCTACCCAAATTTGGGCCCGATCGAACCGAGGGTCGAGTGGCTGGCGACGACCAACACTTTGGTACCCCAACCCCCTCGGCACCCCCAGGATCCGGCCCGATCGGACTGAAACTTTCGGCATCGCCGGACAGTCACCCAGCTAGACGGCCTACGAAATTTCAGCCGGATCCAACCGCGGGTTCAGCCGCGGCGACGAGTACAAGCTCTACGTACACTAGAGCGCCGAAATAAATCAGCGGGGTCAACTCTCGCGCCGCTCGCCCCGTCCTTAATACCTTACCGATCGACACGACACTTACGTACAATCTTGCCATACGCGCCCGCCAACTGCCTTTCAAATCTCGGCCCGATCCGACAGCGGGTTCGGCCGGGACAACAGCTTCGAGCTTCAATAAACGACAATCTACGCTACAGTACATACGAAATACAGCCTACTCGGACCTCGTACCGCTTACTGCGCGCTTAATACTTATCCGATCAGCATGAAATTTTGACACAATGTTCACCTAGGCGCTCACTAGGTGCCCGTAAAATCTCAGCCTGATCGAGCCACGGGTTCGGCCAGGACAACCCGTTCGAGCTTCAAAATCAGCCAATATACACTATGTCGCGTAGGAAATACAGCCTACTAGAACCTCGTACCGCTTACTGCGGGCCTAATACTGATTCGATCAGCATGAAACTCGGAGACAATGTTCACCTAGGAGCCCCCGAGGTGCCCGTGAAATCTCAGCCTGATCGAGCCACGGGTTCGGCCGGGACGACGGGTACCAGCTTCAACAAACCACTAATTTACACTGTAACATATACGGCACATAGAAAGTACAGCAGTCTAGAACCTCGTACCGCTTGCCGCGCGCTCAATACTTGGCCGATCCACACGAAACTTTAATACAATGTTGAGCTATAACACCTCTACCTACCCGTAAAATATCAGCCCGATCGGACCACGGGTTCGCCGAGGACAACGAGTTCGAGTTTCAAGAAAAGTCTACATACTTGATAGCGCCTACGAAAATCAGCGGGGTCAAACCTTGCGCAGCTTACCGTGCTCCTAATACTGATCCGATCTACACGAAACTCGCACACAACGTTCACCTAGGTGCCCTCTACCTGCCCGTCAAATCCCAGTCCGATCGGACCACGGGCTCGCCGGGAACAGCGAGTTCGAGTTTCAATAAACGGCAAGTTACAATATGTCCTATACGAAATACAGCCTACTCGGACCTCGTACCGCTCACTGCGCGCTTAATACCTATTCGATCAGCATGAAATTTTGATACAATGTTCACTTAGGGGCCCACTAGGTGCCCGTAAAATCTCAGCCTGATACGACCACGGGTTCGGCCAGGACAACCGGTTCGAGCTTCAAAAAACGACTATTTACACTATAGTACATATGAAGTACAGCCTACTCGAACCTCGTACCGCTCACGGCGCGCTTAATACTTATCCGATCACCCTGAAATTTGGAGACAATGTTCACCTAGGAGCCCCCTAGAAGCCTACAAAATCTCAGCCTGATCGAGCCGCGGGTTCTCCCGCGGCAAAGAGTTCGAGCTTCAATTCTTACTTACATAGAATAAAGAACAACAAAGCGCGATAACTCCTACAGTCATGTTGAGCTTCCAATATACCGTCAAGAGTTATCCCTGATTTTGGTACAGGCACTCGTAGAATGGCTGCCGCGGGCTTATTCCTCGGCCGATTTCGTTCATATTTGCACAGCAGACAGAGCGAAGATGGGACTACATTCTGTCAAGATTTCACAAAGATCCGGCCACCGATACGGCCGGGACGACGGGTTCGAGCGTCAGCAAACGACAATTTACACTATAGTACATACGAAATACAGCCTACTCGAACCTCGTACCGCTCACTGCGCGCTTAATACCTATTCGATCAGCACGAAATTTCGATACAATGTTCACCTAGGGGCCCACTAGGTGCCCGTAAAATATCAGCCTGATCGGACCACGGGTTCGTCGGGGACGACCGGTTCGAGCTTCAAAATCAGCCAATATACACCATGTCGCGTATGAAATACAGCTTACTCGGACCTCGTACCGCTCACTGCGCGCTTAATACCTATTCGATCAGCATGAAATTTTGATACAATGTTCACTTAGGGGCCCACTAGGAGCCCGTAAAATCTCAGTCTGATACGACCACGGGTTCGGCCAGGACAACCGGTTCGAGCTTCAAAAAACGACTATTTACACTATAGTACATATGAAGTACAGCCTACTCGAACCTCGTACCGCTCACTGCGCGCTTAATACTTATTCGATCAGCATGAAAGTTTGACACAATGTTCACCTAGGGGCCCACTAGGTGCCCGTAAAATATCAGCCTGATCGAGCCACGGGTTCAGCCGGCACAACGGGTACCAGCTTCAACAAACCCCAATTTACACTGTAACATATACGGTGCATATAAAGTACAGTAGGCTCGAACCTCGTACCGCTTGCCGCGCGCCTGACACTTATCCGATCAACACGAAACTTTAATACGATGTTCACCTGGGGGTCCTCTGTCCGCCTATAAAATATCAGCCCGATCGGACCACGGGTTCGCCGGGGACAGCGAGTTCGAGTTTCAAGAAAAGTCTACATACTTGATAGCGCCTACGAAAATCAGCGGGGTCAAACCTTGCGCAGCTTACCGTGCTCCTAATACTGATCCGATCTGCACGAAACTCGCACACAACGTTCACCTAGGTGCCCTCTACCTGCCCGTCCAATCCCAGTCCGATCGGACCACGGGCTCGCCGGGGACAGCGAGTTCGAGTTTCAATAAACGGCAAGTTACAATATGTCCTATACGAAATGCAGCCTACTCGAACCTCGTACCGCTTACTGCGCGACTAATACCCATCCGATCGGCATCAAACTTTGATACAATCTTCTACTGGAAGCCCCCTAGGTGCCCGTAAAATCTCAGCCCGATACGACTACGGGTTCGGCCAGGACTACCGGTTGGAGCTTCAAAATCAGCCAATATAAGTTATAGTACATACGAATTACAGCTTACTCGGACCTCGTACCGCTTACTGCGAGCTTAATACTTATCCGATCACGCTGAAATTTGGAGACAATGTTCACCTAGGAGCCCCCTAGAAGCCTATAAAATCTCAGCCTGATCGAGCCGCGGGTTCTCCCGCGGCAACGAGTTCGAGCTTCCATTCTTACTTACATAGAATAAAGAACAACAAAGCGCGACAACTCCTACAGTCATGTTGAGCTTCCAATATACCGTCAAGAGTTATCCCTGATTTTTTGTACAGGCACTCGTAGAATGGCTGCCGCGGCCTTATTCCTCGGTCGATTTCATTCAAATTTTAACCACAGACAGAGCAATAATGTGGCTACATTGTATTAAATTTTCAGCCCGATCCAACCACGGGTTCGGCCGGGACAGCGGGTTGGAGCGTCAAAAAACGACTATTTACACTATAGTACATATGAAATACTGCCTACTCGAACCTCGTACCGCTCACTGCGCGCTTAATACTTATTCGATCAGCGTGAAACTTGAATGCAATGTTCAACTAGGTGCCTTCTACGATCCCCTAAAATTCCAGCCCGATCCCGCCAAGGGTTCGACCGCGGCAACCCGTTCCAGCTTCAAAATCAGTCAAAATACGCTATAGTACATACGAAAATCAGCGGGGTCGAACCGTGCGCAGCTTACCGTGCCCCTAATACTGATCGGATCCACTTGAAACTTTAAGGCAATGTTCCCCTACGTGCCCTCTACCTTCCCGTGAAATCCCAGTCCGATCCCACCAAGGGTTCGCCCGGCACAACGAGTTCGAGTTTCAATAAACGGCAAGTTACAATATGTCCCATATGAAATACAGCCTACTCGAACCTCGTACCGCTTACTGCGCGACTAATACCCATCCGATCGACATGAAACTCGGAGACAATGTTCACCTAGGAGCCCCCGAGGTGCCCGTGAAATCTCAGCCTGATCGAGCCACGGGTTCGGCCGGCACAACGGGTACCAGCTTCAACAAACCACTAATTTACACTGTAACATATACGGTACATATTAAGTACAGTAGGCTAGAACCGTGCGCCGCTTGCCGCGCGCCTGACACTTATCCGATCTACGTGAAACTTTGATACGATGTTCGCCTGGGAGTCCTCTGCCTGCCTGTGAAATATCAGCCCGATCGGACCACGGGTTCGCCGAGGACAGCGAGTTCGAGTTTCAAGAAAAGTCTACATACATTATAGCGCCTACAAAAATCAGCGGGGTCAAACCTTGCGCAGCTTACCGTGCTCCTAATACTGATCCGATCTACACGAAACTCGCACACAACGTTCACCTGGGAGTCCTCTGCCTGCCTGTAAAATATCAGTCCGATCGGACCACGGGCTCGCCGGGGACAACGAGTTCGAGTTTCAATAAACGGCAAGTTACAATATGTCCCATACGAAATACAGCCTACTCGAACCTCGTACCGCTTACTGCGCGACTAATACCCATCCGATCGGCATCAAACTTTAATACAATCTTCACCTGGGAGCCCCCTAGGTGCCACTAAAATCTCAGCCCGATACGACCACGGGTTCGGCGAGGACAACCGGTTCGAGCTTCAAAAAACGACTATTTACACTATAGTACATATGAAATACTGCCTACTCGGACCTGGTACCGCTTACTGCGAGCTTAATACTTATCCGATCACGCTGAAAATTGGAGACAATGTTCACCTAGGAGCCCCCTAGAAGCCTATAAAATCTCAGCCTGATCGAGCCACGGGTTCGCCCGCGGCAAAGAGTTCGAGCTTCAATTCTTGCTTACATAGAATAAAGAACAACAAAGCGCGACAACTCCTACAGTCATGTTGAGCTTCCAATATACCGTCAAGAGTTATCCCTGATTTTGTACAGGCACTCGTAGAATGGCTGCCGCGGGCTTAATCATCGGCCGATTTCGTTCTAATTTTAACCACAGGCAGAGCAATGCTGGGGCTACGTTCTGTTAAATTTTCAGCCAGATCCCACTACGGGTCCGGCCGGGACAGCGGGTTGGAGCGTCAACAAACGACTATTTACACTATAGTACATACGAAATACTGCCTACTCGAACCTCGTACCGCTCACTGCGCGCTTAATACCTATTCGATCAGCGTGAAACTTGAATGCAATGTTCAACTAGGTGCCTTCTACGATCCCCTAAAATTCCAGCCCGATCCCGCCAAGGGTTCGACCGCGGCAACCCGTTCCAGCTTCAAAATCAGTCCAAATACGCTATAGTACATACGAAAATCAGCGGGGTCGAACCGTGCGCAGCTTACCGTGCCCCTAATACTGATCCGATCCACTTGAAACTTGAATGCAATGTTAACTTAGGGGCCCACTAGATGCCCGTAAAATCTGAGCCCGATACGACCACGGGTTCGGCGAGGACAACCGGTTCGAGCTTCAAAAAACGACTATTTACACTATAGTACATACGAATTACAGCCTACTCGAACCTCGTACCGCTCACTGCGCGCCTAATACCCATCCGATCGACATGAAACTCGGAGACAATGTTCACCTAGGAGCCCCCGAGGTGCCCGAGAAATCTCAGCCTGATCGAGCCACGGGTTCGGCCGGGACAACGGGTACCAGCTTCAACAAACCACTAATTTACACTGTAACATATACGGTACATATTAAGTACAGTAGGCTCGAACCGTGCGCCGCTTGCCGCGCGCCTGACACTTATCCGATCTACGTGAAACTTTGATACGATGTTCACCTGGGAGTCCTCTGCCTGCCTGTAAAATATCAGCCCGATCGGACCACGGGTTCGCCAGGGACAGCGAGTTCGAGTTTCAAGAAAAGTCTACATACATTATAGCGCCTACAAAAATCAGCGGGGTCAAATCTTGCGCAGCTTACCGTGCTCCTAATACTGATCCGATCTGCACGAAACTCGCACACAACGTTCACCTAGGTGCCCTCTACCTTCCCGTGAAATCCCAGTCCGATCGGACCACGGGCTCGCCGGGGACAACGAGTTCGAGTTTCAATAAACGGCAAGTTACAATATGTCCCATACGAAATACAGCCTACTCGAACCTCGTACCGCTTACTGCGCGACTAATACCCATCCGATCGGCATCAAACTTTAATACAATCTTCTACTGGGAGCCCCCTAGGTGCCCCTAAAATCTCAGCCCGATACGACTACGGGTTCGGCCGGGACAACCGGTTCGAGCTTCAAAAAACGACTATTTACACTATAGTACATATGGAATACTGCCTACTCGAACCTCGTACCGCTTACTGCGCGCCTAATACTTATCCGATCACGCTGGAACTTGGAGACAATGTTCACCTAGGAGCCCCCTAGAAGCCTATAAAATCTCAGCCTGATCGAGCCGCGGGTTCTCCCGCGGCAAAGAGTTCGAGCTTCAATTCTTACTTACATAGAATAAAGAACAACAAAGCGCGACAACTCCTACAGTCATGTTGCGCTTCCAACATACCGTCAAGAGTTATCCCTGATTTTTGTACAGGCACTCGTAGAATGGCTGCCGTGGCCTTATTTCTCGGCCGATTTCATTCAAATTTTAACCACAGGTAGAGCAATGCTGGGGCTACGTTCTGTTAAATTTTCAGCCCGATTCCACCACGGGTTCGACCGTGCCAACGGGTTCGAGCTTCAATTCACGACAATTTGCTCTATACAGTATATTAAGTACGCCAGACTCGAACCTCGTACAGCCTGCCCTGCCCTTAATACTAATCCGATCGGCATGAAATTTTAACACCATGTTTAGGTGGTAGGCCTCTGTCGGTCACGAAAATTTCAGCCTGATAGGAGCGCTGGTTCAGACGCTACTACGAATACGGGTGTCGCCTGCAGGGAAACTGCCACGCCCATCTCGGTCTCAACCGTGCCCAGCTCTTACGCCTACTTAGAATCCGTTGTAAATTTCACGACAGGTAGACAATCGTTTGGGCTACACAATGTGTAAATATCAGCATGATCGGACAGCAACTCGGCTCCCTGCAACAATGTAAAGGTTGGATACCGGCAGCGACTCAGAACCCTAACCACGGCTACCACACACCTCATACTTTCACATCCATGTAGTACTCGTCCAGACAGGTCATCTAGTGAGTAGCGTTTCTTCATGACGCAGTACATACGCCCACAACGACATAGTAAAGTTGTACACTTGGATCCTATAAACATATAGGAGAATACTGGTGGAAACGGGTTGCAACGAAAAAAACATACACAGCTTATCAGTCTAGCTTCGGAATACACTTTTGTTAAACATTTAAATGACAACTTGCACTTTTTTTGGTGTGGAAACGGGTTGGGACAAACATCGGAAGCATACCCCGGTGCCCCGTTCTTGCCTCCGCTGAAATCAAGCGAGAAAGACCGATGTCCGCGGCAGGCCGCGTAGACCCCGGCAGAAGCCCCGCGGAGCCCGCTGATGCCCCGGCCGAGTGCCCAGCCGAGATTCCCCGGCAGAAAACAGCCGCCTGCCGATGTCCCAAGCCGCCTGGAGTAATATAACAAAAATAAAATAAAGACTTGCACTTTTTTCGGTGTGGAAACGGGTTGGAACCACCATCCGAGGTCTACCGCGGTGTCCCGTGCTTGCCTCCGCTTGAAATCAAGGGAGAAAGACCGATGTCCGCGGCATGCCGCGTAGACCCCGGCAGAAGGCCCGCGGAGCCCGCTGATGCTCCGGCCGCGTGCCCAGCCGAGCTTCCCCGGCAGAAAACAGCCGCGTGCCGATGTCCCAAGCCGCCTGGACTAATATAACAAAAATAAAATTAAGACTTGCACTTTTTTCAGTGTGGAAACGGGTTGGAACCACCATCCGAGGTCTAGCGCGGTGTCCCGTGCTTGCCTCCGCTTGAAATCAAGGGAGAAAGACCGATGTCCGCGGCATGCCGCGTAGACCCCGGCAGAAGGCCCGCGGAGCCCGCTGATACCCAGGCCGAGTGCCCAGCCGAGGTTCCCCGGCAGAAAACAGCCGCCTGCCGATATCCTAAGCCGCCTGGACTAATATAACAAAAATAAAATTAAGACTTGCACTTTTTTCGGTGTGGAAACGGGTTGGAACCACCATCCGAGGTCTAGCGCGGTGTCCCGTGCTTGCCTCCGCTTGAAATCAAGGGAGAAAGACCGATGTCCGCGGCATGCCGCGTAGACCCCGGCAGAAGGCCCGCGGAGCCCGCTGATGCTCCGGCCGCGTGCCCAGCCGAGCTTCCCCGGCAGAAAACAGCCGCGTGCCGATGTCCCAAGCCGCCTGGACTAATATAACAAAAATAAAATTAAGACTTGCACTTTTTTCAGTGTGGAAACGGGTTGGAACCACCATCCGAGGTCTAGCGCGGTGTCCCGTGCTTGCCTCCGCTTGAAATCAAGGGAGAAAGACCGATGTCCGCGGCATGCCGCGTAGACCCCGGCAGAAGGCCCGCGGAGCCCGCTGATACCCAGGCCGAGTGCCCAGCCGAGGTTCCCCGGCAGAAAACAGCCGCCTGCCGATATCCTAAGCCGCCTGGACTAATAGAACAAAAATAAAATTAAGACTTGCACTTTTTTCGGTGTGGAAACGGGTTGGAACCACCATCCGAGGTCTAGCGCGGTGTCCCGTGCTTGCCTCCGCTTGAAATCAAGGGAGAAAGACCGATGTCCGCGGCATGCCGCGTAGACCCCGGCAGAAGGCCCGCGGAGCCCGCTGATACCCAGGCCGAGTGCCCAGCCGAGGTTCCCCGGCAGAAATAAGCCGCCTGCCGATATCCTAAGCCGCCTGGACTAATAGAACAAAAATAAAATTAAGACTTGCACTTTTTTCGGTGTGGAAACGGGTTGGAACCACCATCCGAGGTCTAGCGCGGTGTCCCGTGCTTGCCTCCGCTTGAAATCAAGGGAGAAAGACCGATGTCCGCGGCATGCCGCGTAGACCCCGGCAGAAGGCCCGCGGAGCCCGCTGATACCCAGGCCGAGTGCCCAGCCGAGGTTCCCCGGCAGAAATAAGCCGCCTGCCGATATCCTAAGCCGCCTGGACTAATATAACAAAAATAAAATTAAGACTTGCACTTTTTTCGGTGTGGAAACGGGTTGGAACCACCATCCGAGGTCTAGCGCGGTGTCCCGTGCTTGCCTCCGCTTGAAATCAAGGGAGAAAGACCGATGTCCGCAGCAGGCCGCGTAGACCCCGGCAGAAGCCCCGCGGAGCCCGCTGATACCCAGGCCGAGTGCCCAGCCGATGTTTCCCCGGCAGAAAACAGCCGCCTGCCGATGTCCTAAGCCGCCTAGACTAATATAGCAAAAAAAAAATTAAGACTTGCACTTTTTTTGGTGTGGAAACGGGTTGGGACCAACATTAAATGCATACCCCGGTGTCCCGTGCTTGCCTCCGCTGAAATCCCCGGCAAAATACCCGCAGAGCCGGCCTAAGCCGCGGCCGAGTGCCCAGCCGTGCTTTCCCCGCTGAAACAAGCCGCCGGCCGCTGATTCCAGCGCGCCTTGCTTCCAGCCGCGGGAAACCCCGGTAAAAAGACCGGGGCGCCGTGCGTTCTCCAGCGGGGAAAGTTTGACCCCCTTTTTCACCCATTAGGAATAGAGATAGATATACATAACCATATATGGAAATGAGCGTGTACATGCCCTCTATAACATATTAAAATTTGAACAAAATCGGTTCACAAATAAGCTCAGAACTGGCAAAAAAGTGCTCGTGGCAACCCGTTTACACCATACTGAGGCATATATAGGGGATAGGGTGTCGATTGAGGTCGATATCAGCGGACATCCCTTAGAAAGGCGAAAAAGAAGGGAGATTTAGCCGGAGAGATTTGTTTGCCCGGGGAATCGGTGTGTTGAGCATCGCTAGTACCCGAGTAGGCATGGCTTCGGCGAGCGTTTCAGCTAGGATCGAGGGCAGTAGCTTCCCGAACGCCTGCTTCATTGCAGTCTAGTACGGGGCATCGGCGAAATCGAGCTGGCTGGGCGCTTTTCTCGCTTCTGTGGTTGGTTTGCCGCGGGTACCTACCGAGTACGTTCTGTGCATCGTTAGTAGGGGGTATCCTGGCTTCTTTCCACGGCGTTGGCGCGCTAGCACCTAGGGCTATGGCTTCCGAAACCCTGCTCACCGCAGAATAGTACGGGCCTACGGCGCAATGGAGCTACTGGCTGGCATTTCGCACGGGCGATCGGGTACCTTCCGAACACGTTACGTCGCTAGTACGGGGTACCCATGCTTGTGCGCTCTTTTGCCGGCTTGCCTACCGCCTTTTCGCCTGCGTGGTTGGTCTGTCGCGGGTACCTACCGAGCACGGTCTAGTATCCAGGCTTCCTTCCACGGCGCTGGCGCGCTAGCACCGAGGGCCTTGGCTTCCCGAAACCCTGCTCACCGCAGAATAGTACGGGGCCTACGGCGTAATCGAGCTAGCTGCTGGCATTCGCATTGGCGAGCGGGTACCTCCCGAACACGTTACGTCGATAGTACGGGGTACCCCATGCCTACATGCGCTCGTCCGCTGAAACTATCCCGGACCTTAACGGTCCACCGTACAGCCAGGCACGGCTGCGTCTCTGATGAACCTGCCTGCTCGCTGCTCCAGTCCGAAGGCACCACGACCGAGCGAGAAGAGGCATTATAGCCGCGGGTTCATCGCAGGGCTTGCCTAGCGTCTAGCCGAGACCGTCTCTCCTGCGACTATCGTTGGTACTGGCATCGAGTCCGAACCTGGCTTTGTGGAGGCTTCGCAACTACTAGGTAATCGTTGGAGGCCGGTGATCCGGGGCAATCAACATAAGGTGTAGCGGGCGTCTTCCCTTAGGTACAGAGAGTAGTACGAAATCGCTTAACTGATGCACGAGGAGATAAAAGGAGTCTCCCCCGGTCTCTTCGGGCTGGCTACTGCGTCACTAGTAGG
>CM046310.1:21866986-21875992 GCA_025267735.1 Mactra quadrangularis | reverse complement strand
TACTCGAACCTCGTACCGCTTACTGCGCGACTAATACCCATCCGATCGGCATCAAACTTTAATACAATCTTCTACTGGGAGCCCCCTAGGTGCCCGTAAAATCTCAGCCCGATACGACTAAGGGTTCGGCCTGGACTACCGGTTCGAGCTTCAAAATCAGCAAATATAAGTTATAGTACATACGAATTACAGCTTACTCGGACCTCGTACCGCTCACTGCGCGCTTAATACTTATCCGATCACGCTGAAAATTGGAGACAATGTCCACCTAGGAGCCCCCTAGAAGCCTATAAAATCTCAGCCCGATCGAGCCACGGGTTCGCCCGCGGCAAAGAGTTCGAGCTTCAATTCTTACTTACATAGAATAAAGAACAACAAAGCGCGACAACTCCTACAGTCATGTTGCGCTTCCAATATACCGTCAAGAGTTATCCCTGATTTTTGTACAGGCACTCGTAGAATGGCTGCCGTGGCCTTATTCCTCGATCGATTTCAATTATTTTTTAACCACAGACAGAGCAATGATGTGGCTACATTATGTTAAATTTTCAGCCCGATCCAACCACGGGTTCGGCCGGGACAGCGGGTTGGAGCGTCAAAAAACGACTATTTACACTATAGTACATACGAAATACTGCCTACTCGAACCTCGTACCGCTCACTGCGCGCTTAATACCTATTCGATCAGCGTGAAACTTGAATGCAATGTTCAACTAGGTGCCTTCTACGATCCCCTAAAATTCCAGCCCGATCCCGCCAAGGGTTCGACCGCGGCAACCCGTTCCAGCTTCAAAATCAGTCCAAATACGCTATAGTACATACGAAAATCAGCGGGGTCGAACCGTGCGCAGCTTACCGTGCCCCTAATACTGATCCGATCCACTTGAAACTTCAAGGCAATGTTCCCCTAGGTGCCCTCTACCTTCCCGTGAAATCCCAGTCCGATCCCACCAAGGGTTCGCCCGGCACAACGAGTTCGAGTTTCAATAAACGACAATTTACACTATATAGTACAAACGAAATACAGCCTACTCGAACCTCGTAACGCTCACTGCGCGCTTAATACCTATTCGATCAGCATGAAATTTGGATACAAGGTTAACTTAGGGGCCCACTAGGTGCCCGTAAAATCTCAGCCCGATACGACCACGGGTTCGGCCGGGACAACCGGTACCAGCTGCAACAAACCACTAATTTACACTGTAACATATAAGGTACATATTAAGTACAGTAGGCTCGAACCGTGCGCCGCTTGCCGCGCGCCTGACACTCATCCGATCAACGTGAAACTTTGATACGATGTTCGCCTGGGAGTCCTCTGCCTGCCTGTAAAATATCAGCCCGATCGGACCACGGGTTCGCCGGGGACAGCGAGTTCGAGTTTCAAGAAAAGTCTACATACATTATAGCGCCTACAAAAATCAGCGGGGTCAAACCTTGCGCAGCTTACCGTGCTCCTAATACTGATCCGATCGACACGAAACTCGCACACAACGTTCACCTAGGTGCCCTCTACCTGCCCGTCCAATCCCAGTCCGATCGGACCACGGGCTCGCCGGGGACAACGAGTTCGAGTTTCAATAAACGGCAAGTTACGATATGTCCCATATGAAATACAGCCTACTCGGACCTCGTACCGCTTACTGCGCGACTAATACCCATCCGATCGGCATCAAACTTTAATACAATCTTCACCTGGGAGCCCCCTAGGTGCCCCTAAAATCTCGGCCCGATACGACCACGGGTTCGGCGAGGACAACCGGTTCGAGCTTCAAAAAACGACTATTTACACTATAGTACATATGAAATACTGCCTACTCGGACCTGGTACCGCTTACTGCGAGCTTAATACTTATCCGATCACGCTGAAAATTGGAGACAATGTTCACCTAGGAGCCCCCTAGAAGCCTATAAAATCTCAGCCTGATCGAGCCACGGGTTCGCCCGCGGCAAAGAGTTCGAGCTTCAATTCTTGCTTACATAGAATAAAGAACAACAAAGCGCGACAACTCCTACAGTCATGTTGAGCTTCCAATATACCGTCAAGAGTTATCCCTGATTTTGTACAGGCACTCGTAGAATGGCTGCCGCGGGCTTAATCCTCGGCCGATTTCGTTCAAATTTTAACCACAGGCAGAGCAATGCTGGGGCTACGTTCTGTTAAATTTTCAGCCCGATCCAACCACGGGTTCGGCCGGGACAGCGGGTTGGAGCGTCAATAAACGACAATTTACACTATAGTACATACGAAATACAGCCTACTCGAACCTCGTACCGCTCACTGCGCGCTTAATACTTATTCGATCAGCGTGAAACTTGAATGCAATGTTCAACTAGGTGCCTTCTACGATCCCCTCAAATTCCAGCCCGATCCCGCCAAGGGTTCGACCGCGGCAACCCGTTCCAGCTTCAAAATCAGTCAAAATACGCTATAGTACATACGAAAATCAGCGGGGTCGAACCGTGCGCGGCTTACCGTGCCCCTAATACTGATCCGATCCACTTGAAACTTGAATGCAATGTTAACTTAGGGGCCCACTAGATGCCCGTAAAATCTGAGCCCGATACGACCACGGGTTCGGCGAGGACAACCGGTTCGAGCTTCAAAAAACGACTATTTACACTATAGTACATACGAATTACAGCCTACTCGAACCTCGTACCGCTCACTGCGCGCCTAATACCCATCCGATCGACATGAAACTCGGAGACAATCTTCACCTAGGAGCCCCCGAGATGCCCGTGAAATCTCAGCCTGATCGAGCCACGGGTTCGGCCGGGACAACGGGTACCAGCTTCAACAAACCACTAATTTACACTGTAACATATACGGTACATATTAAGTACAGTAGGCTCGAACCGTGCGCCGCTTGCCGCGCGCCTGACACTCATCCGATCAACGTGAAACTTTGATACGATGTTCGCCTGGGTGTCCTCTGCCTGCCTGTAAAATATCAGCCCGATCGGACCACGGGTTCGCCGGGGACAGCGAGTTCGAGTTTCAAGAAAAGTCTACATACATTATAGCGCCTACAAAAATCAGCGGGGTCAAACCTTGCGCAGCTTACCGTGCTCCTAATACTGATCCGATCTGCACGAAACTCGCACACAACGTTCACCTAGGTGCCCTCTACCTGCCCGTCCAATCCCAGTCCGATCGGACCACGGGCTCGCCGGGGACAACGAGTTCGAGTTTCAATAAACGGCAAGTTACGATATGTCCCATATGAAATACAGCCTACTCGGACCTCGTACCGCTTACTGCGCGACTAATACCCATCCGATCGGCATCAAACTTTAATACAATCTTCACCTGGGAGCCCCCTAGGTGCCCCTAAAATCTCGGCCCGATACGACCACGGGTTCGGCGAGGACAACCGGTTCGAGCTTCAAAAAACGACTATTTACACTATAGTACATATGAAATACTGCCTACTCGGACCTGGTACCGCTTACTGCGAGCTTAATACTTATCCGATCACGCTGAAATTTGGAGACAATGTTCACCTAGGAGCCCCCTAGAAGCCTATAAAATCTCAGCCTGATCGAGCCACGGGTTCGCCCGCGGCAAAGAGTTCGAGCTTCCATTCTTACTTACATAGAATAAAGAACAACAAAGCGCGACAACTCCTACAGTCATGTTGCGCTTCCAATATACCGTCAAGAGTTATCCCTGAGTTTGTACAAGCACTCGTAGAATGGCTGCCGTGGCCTTATTCCTCGGCCGATTTCATTCAAATTTTAACCACAGGCAGAGCAATGCTGTGGCTACGTTCTGTTAAATTTTCAGCCCGATCCCACCACGGGTTCGACCGTGCCAACGGGTTCGAGCTTCAATTCA
The DNA here is from genome assembly GCA_025267735.1 of Mactra quadrangularis. Classification (NCBI taxonomy): domain Eukaryota; kingdom Metazoa; phylum Mollusca; class Bivalvia; order Venerida; family Mactridae; genus Mactra; species Mactra quadrangularis. The sequence goes on along the minus strand of CM046310.1, from coordinate 21,872,151 downwards.
CGACTATTTGCTCTACACAGTATATTAGGTACGCGAGACTCGAACCTCGTACCGCTTGCCCTGCCCTTAATACTAATCCGATCGGCATGAAATTTCAACACCATGTTTAGGTGGTAGTTCTCTGTCGGTCACGAAAATTTCAGCCTGATAGGAGCGCTGGTTGAGACGCTACTACGAATACGGGTGTCGCCTGCAGGGAAACTGCCACGCCCATCTCGGTCTCAACCGTGCCCAGCTCTTACGCCTACTTAGAATCCGTTGGAAATTTCACGACAGGTCGACAATCGTTTGGGCTACAGAATGTGTCAATATCAGCCGGATCGGACAGCAACTCGGCTCCCTGCAACAAGTTCAAGGTTGGATACCCGCAGCGACTCAGAACCCTAACCACGGCTACCACACACCTCATACTTTTACATCCATGTACTACTCGTCCAGACAGGTCATCGAGTGAGTAGCGTTTCTTCATTACGCAGTACATACGCCCACAACGACATAGTAAATGTGTACACTTTCATCCTATAAACATATAGGAGAATACTGGTGGAAACGGGTTGCAACGAAAAAAACATACACAGCTTATCAGTCTAGCTTCGGAATACACTTTTGTTAAACATTTAAATGACAACTTGCACTTTTTTTGGTGTGGAAACGGGTTGGAACCACCATCCGAGGTCTACCGCGGTGTCCCGTGCTTGCCTCCGCTTGAAATCAAGGGAAAAAGACCGATGTCCGCGGCAGGCCGCGTAGACCCCGGCAGAAGCCCCGCGGAGCCCGCTGATGCTCCGGCCGAGTGCCCAGCCGAGCTTCCCCGGCAGAAAACAGCCGCCTGCCGATGTCCCAAGCCGCCTGGACTAATATAACAAAAATAAAATTAAGACTTGCACTTTTTTCGGTGTGGAAACGGGTTGGAACCACCATCCGAGGTCTACCGCGGTGTCCCGTGCTTGCCTCCGCTGAAATCAAGGGAGAAAAAGCGATGTCCGCGGCAGGCCGCGTAGACCCCGGCAGAAGCCCCGCGGAGCCCGCTGATGCTCCGGCCGAGTGCCCAGCCGAGCTTCCCCGGCAGAAAACACTCGCCTGCCGATGTCCCAAGCCGCCTGGACTAATATAACAAAAATAAAATTAAGACTTGCACTTTTTTCGGTGTGGAAACGGGTTGGAACCAACATTCGAGGTCTACCGCGGTGTCCCGTGCTTGCCTCCGCTTGAAATCAAGGGAGAAAGACCGATGTCCGCAGCAGGCCGCGTAGACCCCGGCAGAAGCCTCGCGGAGCCCGCTGATGCTCCGGCCGAGTGCCCAGCCGATGTTTCCCCGGCAGAAAACACTCGCCTGCCGATGTCCCAAGCCACCTGGGCTAATATAACAAAAATAAAATTAAGACTTGCACTTTTTTCGGTGTGGAAACGGGTTGGAACCAACATCCGAGGTCTACCGCGGTGTCCCGTGCTTGCCTCCGCTTGAAATCAAGGGAGAAAGACCGATGTCCGCGGCAGGCCGCGTAGACCCCGGCAGAAGCCCCGCGGAGCCCGCTGATGCTCCGGCCGAGTGCCCAGCCGAGCTTCCCCGGCAGAAAACAGCCGCCTGCCGATGTCCCAAGCCGCCTGGACTAATATAACAAAAATAAAATTAAGACTTGCACTTTTTTCGGTGTGGAAACGGGTTGGAACCACCATCCGAGGTCTACCGCGGTGTCCCGTGCTTGCCTCCGCTGAAATCAAGGGAGAAAAAGCGATGTCCGCGGCAGGCCGCGTAGACCCCGGCAGAAGCCCCGCGGAGCCCGCTGATGCTCCGGCCGAGTGCCCAGCCGAGCTTCCCCGGCAGAAAACACTCGCCTGCCGATGTCCCAAGCCGCCTGGACTAATATAACAAAAATAAAATTAAGACTTGCACTTTTTTCGGTGTGGAAACGGGTTGGAACCAACATCCGAGGTCTACCGCGGTGTCCCGTGCTTGCCTCCGCTTGAAATCAAGGGAAAAAGACCGATGTCCGCGGCAGGCCGCGTAGACCCCGGCAGAAGGCCCGCGGAGCCCGCTGATGCCCAGGCCGAGTGCCCAGCCGAGGTTCCCCGGCAGAAATAAGCCGCCTGCCGATGTCCCTAGCCGCCTGGACTAATATAACAAAAATAAAATTAAGACTTGCACTTTTTTCGGTGTGGAAACGGGTTGGAACCAACATCCGAGGTCTACCGCGGTGTCCCGTGCTTGCCTCCGCTTGAAATCAAGGGAGAAAGACCGATGTCCGCGGCATGCCGCGTAGACCCCGGCAGAAGGCCCGCGGAGCCCGCTGATGCCCAGGCCGAGTGCCCAGCCGAGGTTCCCCGGCAGAAATAAGCCGCCTGCCGATGTCCCAAGCCACCTGGGCTAATATAACAAAAATAAAATTAAGACTTGCACTTTTTTCGGTGTGGAAACGGGTTGGAACCAACATCCGAGGTCTACCGCGGTGTCCCGTGCTTGCCTCCGCTTGAAATCAAGGGAGAAAGACCGATGTCCGCGGCATGCCGCGTAGACCCCGGCAGAAGGCCCGCGGAGCCCGCTGATGCCCAGGCCGAGTGCCCAGCCGAGGTTCCCCGGCAGAAATAAGCCGCCTGCCGATGTCCCTAGCCGCCTGGACTAATATAACAAAAATAAAATTAAGACTTGCACTTTTTTCGGTGTGGAAACGGGTTGGAACCAACATCCGAGGTCTACCGCGGTGTCCCGTGCTTGCCTCCGCTTGAAATCAAGGGAGAAAGACCGATGTCCGCGGCATGCCGCGTAGACCCCGGCAGAAGGCCCGCGGAGCCCGCTGATGCCCAGGCCGAGTGCCCAGCCGAGGTTCCCCGGCAGAAATAAGCCGCCTGCCGATGTCCCTAGCCGCCTGGACTAATATAACAAAAATAAAATTAAGACTTGCACTTTTTTCGGTGTGGAAACGGGTTGGAACCAACATCCGAGGTCTACCGCGGTGTCCCGTGCTTGCCTCCGCTTGAAATCAAGGGAGAAAGACCGATGTCCGCGGCATGCCGCGTAGACCCCGGCAGAAGGCCCGCGGAGCCCGCTGATACCCAGGCCGAGTGCCCAGCCGAGCTTCCCCGGCAGAAAACACTCGCCTGCCGATGTCCCAAGCCGCCTGGACTAATATAACAAAAATAAAATTAAGACTTGCACTTTTTTCGGTGTGGAAACGGGTTGGAACCAACATCCGAGGTCTACCGCGGTGTCCCGTGCTTGCCTCCGCTTGAAATCAAGGGAGAAAAACCGATGTCCGCGGCAGGCCGCGTAGACCCCGGCAGAAGCCCCGCGGAGCCCGCTGATGCTCCGGCCGAGTGCCCAGCCGAGCTTCCCCGGCAGAAAACACTCGCCTGCCGATGTCCCAAGCCGCCTGGACTAATATAACAAAAATAAAATTAAGACTTGCACTTTTTTCGGTGTGGAAACGGGTTGGAACCAACATTCGAGGTCTACCGCGGTGTCCCGTGCTTGCCTCCGCTTGAAATCAAGGGAGAAAGACCGATGTCCGCAGCAGGCCGCGTAGACCCCGGCAGAAGCCTCGCGGAGCCCGCTGATGCTCCGGCCGAGTGCCCAGCCGATGTTTCCCCGGCAGAAAACACTCGCCTGCCGATGTCCCAAGCCACCTGGGCTAATATAACAAAAATAAAATTAAGACTTGCACTTTTTTCGGTGTGGAAACGGGTTGGAACCACCATCCGAGGTCTACCGCGGTGTCCCGTGCTTGCCTCCGCTGAAATCAAGGGAGAAAAAGCGATGTCCGCGGCAGGCCGCGTAGACCCCGGCAGAAGCCCCGCGGAGCCCGCTGATGCTCCGGCCGAGTGCCCAGCCGATGTTTCCCCGGCAGAAAACACTCGCCTGCCGATGTCCCAAGCCGCCTGGACTAATATAACAAAAATAAAATTAAGACTTGCACTTTTTTCGGTGTGGAAACGGGTTGGAACCAACATCCGAGGTCTACCGCGGTGTCCCGTGCTTGCCTCCGCTTGAAATCAAGGGAGAAAGACCGATGTCCGCGGCAGGCCGCGTAGACCCCGGCAGAAGCCCCGCGGAGCCCGCTGATGCTCCGGCCGAGTGCCCAGCCGAGCTTCCCCGGCAGAAAACACTCGCCTGCCGATGTCCTAAGCCGCCTGGACTAATATAGCAAAAAAAAATTAAGACTTGCACTTTTTTTGGTGTGGAAACGGGTTGGGACCAACATTAAATGCATACCCCGGTGTCCCGTGCTTGCCTCCGCTGAAATCCCCGGCAAAATACCCGCAGAGCCGGCCTAAGCCGCGGCCGAGTGCCCAGCCGTGCTTTCCCCGCTGAAACAAGCCGCCGGCCGCTGATTCCAGCGCGCCTTGCTTCCAGCCGCGGGAAACCCCGGTAAAAAGACCGGGGCGCCGTGCGTTCTCCAGCGGGGAAAGTTTGACCCCCTTTTTCACCCATTAGGAATAGAGATAGATATACATAACCATATATGGAAATGAGCGTGTACATGCCCTCTATAACATATTAAAATTTGAACAAAATCGGTTCACAAATAAGCTCAGAACTGGCAAAAAAGTGCTCGTGGCAACCCGTTTACACCATACTGAGGCATATATAGGGGATAGGGTGTCGATTGAGGTCGATATCAGCGGACATCCCTTAGAAAGGCGAAAAAGAAGGGAGATTTAGCCGGAGAGATTTGTTTGCCCGGGGAATCGGTGTGTCGAGCATCGCTAGTACCCGAGTAGGCATGGCTTCGGCGAGCGTTTCAGCTAGGATCGAGGGCAGTAGCTTCCCGAACGCCTGCTTCATTGCAGTCTAGTACGGGGCATCGGCGAAATCGAGCTGGCTGGGCGCTTTTCTCGCTTCTGTGGTTGGTTTGCCGCGGGTACCTACCGAGGACGTTCTGTGCATCGTTAGTAGGGGGTATCCTGGCTTCTTTCCACGGCGTTGGCGCGCTAGCACCTAGGGCTATGGCTTCCGAAACCCTGCTCACCGCAGAATAGTACGGGCCTACGGCGCAATGGAGCTACTGGCTGGCATTTCGCACGGGCGATCGGGTACCTTCCGAACACGTTACGTCGCTAGTACGGGGTACCCATGCTTGTGCGCTCTTTTGCCGGCTTGCCTACCGCCTTTTCGCCTGCGTGGTTGGTCTGTCGCGGGTACCTACCGAGCACGGTCTAGTATCCAGGCT
>CM046310.1:21841986-21856986 GCA_025267735.1 Mactra quadrangularis | reverse complement strand
CATTTAGTCTAGTGGACGTTTTGCATTCCAAGCCGTTTACACCCACAGTTCAGTAGTTCACTTTTTTAACTACTTTTTTCATTTCAACCCAACTCCACCTAAAGACAACCCGTGGCCATATGTCTTTGGTATTTGGAACACAGGTAGGCAGGCCTTAGACCAACATTCTATTAACATTTCAGCTTGATCGTACGACCCGTTCAGTGGCTGGCACCGGTAGCATGTTCGGTACCCCGAACGGCACAGCACCCGAGCCGCTGGGCCGATCGGGTTGCAACTTAATAGTCGCCTAGAGAGACACCTAGTACGAAGGCCTGCAAAGTTTCAACTCGATACCATCACTCCTTAACGCACTAGAGCGTTTGCAATAATCCGCATTCGCTCACTTATAATATACTATTAGTAATACTATTAGAAGTACAGTACAGAAAAACCTAATGGTCAAGGGGAAGCAACTCGTGTAACTTGTTCTCTATAGTTATTATACCGTTACACTCCAACCCTTCTACACGGCTCGTTTCTGCTTCGATTGGCTTCAAATTTTATGCACGTATTGGCAGGCGTCTGCTTAACATTCTGTATAAAACTCGGCGAGATAGCACAGCCGGTTCGACTTCCGAGCCGGGGTCTAAAGTTCGGTACCCGTACCGGCCCGGCAGCCGAACCACCGGGCCGATCGGGCTGAAACTTCACAGTCCGCTAGAGAGACACCTATCACGAAGGCATGCAAAGTTTCAACCCGATACCGATACTCCTTAGCGCACTAGAGCGTTTGCAACATTCACTCTTTACCACTTTATCCAACTCGTATACTCTTACAGTAAGTAACACTATGAAAATTACATGTTGGTCAAAGGGAAGCAACTCGCGTAACTGTATCTCTATCGTTAATATACCGTTACACTCCAACCCTTCTACACGGCTCGTTTCTGCTTCGATTGGCTTCAGATTTTATACACGTATTGGCAGGCGTCCGCTCCACATTCTATATAAATTTGGGCGAGCTAGCACTGCCGGTTCGACCTCCGAGCCGGGGTCACAAGTTCGGTACCCGTACCGGCTCGGCAGCCGAACCACCAGGCCGATCGGACTGAAACTTCACAGTGCGCTAGAGAGACACCTATTATTAAGTCCTGCAAAGTTTCGACCCGATCCCATTACCCCTTAACGCACTAGAGCGTTTGCAACATCGCGACACCATTCACTCTATACCTCTATATAGTGTATACTGTAGTAACAGTAACACTATAAAAATACGTAACGGTCAAAGGGAAGCAACTCGCGTAACTTTATCTCCATAGTTAGTATACCATTAGACTCCAACCCTTCTACACGGCTCGTTTCTGCTTCGATTCGCTTCAGATTTTGTACACGTATTGGCAGGCGTCTGCTCAACATTCTACCCAAATTTGGGCCCGATCGAACCGAGGGTCGAGTGGCTGGCGCCGACCAACACTTTGGTACCCCAACCCCCTCGGCACCCCCAAGATCCGGCCCGATCGGACTGAAACTTTCGGCATCGCCGGACAGTCACCCAGCTAGACGGCCTACGAAATTTCAGCCGGATCCAACCGCGGGTTCAGCCGCGGCGACGAGTACAAGCTCTACGTACACTAGAGCGCCGAAATAAATCAGCGGGGTCAACACTTGCGCCGCTCGCCCCGTCCTTAATACCTTACCGATCGACACGAAACTTACGTACAATCTTGCCATACGCGCCCGCCAACTGCCTTTCAAATCTCGGCCCGATCCGACAGCGGGTTCGGCCGGGACAGCAGGTTCGAGCTTCAATAAACGACAATCTACACTACAGTACATACGAAATACAGCCTACTCGGACCTCGTACCGCTTACTGCGCGCTTAATACTTATCCGATCAGCATGAAATTTCAATACACTGTTCACCTAGAAGCCCCTGAGGTGCCCGTAAAATCTCAGCCTGATCGAGCCACGGGTTCGCCCGCGGCAGAGAGTTCGAGCTTCAAAATCAGCCAATATACACTATGTCGCGTAGGAAATACAGCCTACTAGAACCTCGTACCGCTTACTGCGGGCCTAATACTCATTCGATCAGCATGAAACTCGGAGACAATGTTCCCCGAGGTGCCCATGAAATCTCAGCCTGATCGAGCCACGGGTTCGGCCGGGACAACGGGTACCAGCTTCAACAAACCACTAATTTACACTGTAACATATACGGCACATATAAAGTACAGTAGCCACGAACCTCGTACCGCTTGCCGCGCGCTTAATACTTGGCCGATCCACACGAAACTTTAATACAATGTTGAGCTATAACACCTCTACCTACCCGTAAAATATCAGCCCGATCGGACCACGGGTTCGCCGAGGACAAGGAGTTCGAGTTTCAAGAAAAGTCTACATACATTATAGCGCCTACAAAAATCAGCGGGGTCAAACCTTGCGCAGCTTACCGTGCTCCTAATACTGATCCGATCTACACGAAACTTGCACACAACGTTCACCTAGGTGCCCTCTACCTGCCCGTCAAATCCCAGTCCGCTCGGACCACGGGCTAGCCGGGGACAGCGAGTTCGAGTTTCAATAAACGGCAAGTTACCATATGTCCTATACGAAATACAGCCTACTCGAACCTCGTACCGCTCACTGCGCGCTTAATACCTATTCGATCAGCATGAAACTTTGATACAATGTTCACTTAGGGGCCCCCTAGGTGCCCGTAAAATCTCAGCCTGATACGACCACGGGTTCGGCCAGGACAACCGGTTCGAGCTTCAAAAAACAACTATTTACGCTATAGTACATATGAAATACTGCCTACTCGAACCTCGTACCGCTCACTGCGCGCCTAATACTTATCCGATCACGCTGGAACTTGGAGACTATGTTCACCTAGGAGCCCCCTAGAAGCCTACAAAATCTCAGCCTGATCGAGCCACGGGTTCTCCCGCGGCAAAGAGTTCGAGCTTCAATTCTTACTTACATAGAATAAAGAACAACAAAGCGCGATAACTCTTACAGTCATGTTGAGCTTCCAATATACCGTCAAGAGTTATCCCTGATTTTTGTACAGGCACTCGTAGAATGGCTGCCGCGGGCTTATTCCTCGGCCGATTTCGTCCATATTTGCACAGCAGACAGAGCGAAGATGGGACTACATTCTGTCAAGATTTCACAAAGATCCGGCCACCGATACGGCCGGGACGACGGGTTCGAGCGTCAAAAAACGACTATTTACACTATAGTACATACGAAATACAGCCTACTCGAACCTCGTACCGCTCACTGCGCGCTTAATACCTATTCGATCAGCACGAAATTTCGATACAATGTTCACCTAGGGGCCCACTAGGTGCCCGTAAAATATCAGCCTGATCGGACCACGGGTTCGCCGGGGACGACCGGTTCGAGCTTCAAAATCAGCCAGTATACACTATGTCGCGTATGAAATACAGCTTACTCGGACCTCGTACCGCTCACTGCGCGCTTAATACCTATTCGATCAGCATGAAATTTTGATACAATGTTTACTTAGGGGCCCACTAGGTGCCCGTAAAATCTCAGCCCGATACGACCACGGGTTCGGCCAGGACAACCGGTTCGAGCTTCAAAAAACGACTATTTACACTATAGTACATATGAAGTACAGCCTACTCGAACCTCGTACCGCTAACTGCGCGCTTAATACTTATTCGATCAGCATGAAATTTTGACACAATGTTCACCTAGGTGCCCTCTACCTGCCTGTCAAATCCCGGCCCGATCGGACCAGGGGTTCGCCCGGCACAACGGGTTCGAGCTTCAAAATCAGCCAATATACACTATGTCGCGTATGAAGTACAGCCTACTCGAACCTCGTACCGCTCACTGCGCGCTTAATACCTATTCGATCAGCACGAAATTTCGATACAATGTTCACCTAGCGGCCCACTAGGTGCCCGTAAAATATCAGCCTGATCGAGCCACGGGTTCAGCCGGCACAACGGGTACCAGCTTCAACAAACCCCAATTTACACTGTAACATATACGGCGCATATAAAGTACAGTAGGCTCGAACCGTGCGCCGCTTGCCGCGCGCCTGACACTTATCCGATCAACGTGAAACTTTGACACGATGTTCACCTGGGAGTCTTCTGCCCGCCTGTAAAATATCAGCCCGATCGGACAACGGGTTCGCCGGGGACAACGAGTTCGAGTTTCAAGAAAAGTCTACATACATTATAGCGCCTATAAAAATCAGCGGGGTCAAACCTTGCGCAGCTTACCGTGCTCCTAATACCGATCCGATCTACACGAAACTCGCACACAACGTTCACCTAGGTGCCCTCTACCTGCCCGTCCAATCCCAGTCCGATCGGACCACGGGCTCGCCGGGGACAACGAGTTCGAGTTTCAATAAACGGCAAGTTACAATATGTCCCATACGAAATACAGCCTACTCGAACCTCGTACCGCTTACTGCGCGACTAATACCCATCCGATCGGCATCAAACTTTAATACAATCTTCTACTGGAAGCCCCCTAGGTGCCCGTAAAATCTCAGCCTGATACGACCACGGGTTCGGCCGGGACAACCGGTTCGAGCTTCAAAAAACGACTATTTACACTACAGTACATACGAAATACAGCCTACTCGGACCTCGTGCCGCTTACTGCGCGCTTAATACTTATCCGATCAGCATGAAATTTCAATACACTGTTCACCTAGAAGCCCCTGAGGTGCCCGTAAAATCTCAGCCTGATCGAGCCACGGGTTCGGCCAGGACAACCCGTTCGAGCTTCAACATCAGCCAATATACACTATGTCGCGTAGGAAATACAGCCTACTCGGACCTCGTACCGCTTACTGCGGGCCTAATACTCATTCGATCAGCATGAAACTCGGAGACAATGTTCACCTAGAAGCCCCTGAGGTGCCCGTAAAATCTCAGCCTGATCGAGCCACGGGTTCGGCCGGGACGACGGGTACCAGCTTCAACAAACCACTAATTTACACTGTAACATACACGGCACATATAAAGTACAGCAGTCTAGAACCTCGTACCGCTTGCCGCGCGCTCAATACTTGGCCGATCCACACGAAACTTTAATACAATGTTGAGCTACAACACCTCTACCTACCCGTAAAATATCAGCCCGATCGGACAACGGGCTCGCCAGGGATAACGAGTTCGAGTTTCAAGAAAAGTCTACATACATTATAGCGCCTACAAAAATCAGCGGGGTCAAACCTTGCGCAGCTTACCGTGCTCCTAATACTGATCCGATCTGCACGAAACTCGCACACAACGTTCACCTAGGTGCCCTCTACATGCCCGTCAAATCCCAGTCCGATCGGACAACGGGTTCGCCGGGGACAACGAGTTCGAGTTTCAATAAACGGCAAGTTACAATATGTCCTATACGAAATACGGCCTACTCGGACCTCGTACCGCTCACTGCGCGCTAAATACCTATTCGATTAGCATGAAACTTTGATACAATGTTCACTTAGGGGCCCACTAGGTGCTCCTAAAATCTCAGCCCGATACGACCACGGGTTCGGCCAGGACAACCGGTTCGAGCTTCAAAAAACGACTATTTACGCTATAGTACATATGCAATACTGCCTACTCGAACCTCGTACCGCTCACGGCGCGCTTAATACTTATCCGATCACGCTGGAACATGGAGACTATGTTCACCTAGGAGCCCCCTAGAAGCCTATAAAATCTCAGCCTGATCGAGCCGCGGGTTCGCCCGCGGCAAAGAGTTCGAGCTTCAATTCTTACTTACATAGAATAAAGAACAACAAAGCGCGACAACTCCTACAGTCATGTTGCGCTTCCAATATACCGTCAAGAGTTATCCCTGATTTTGTACAGGCACTCGTAGAATGGCTGCCGCGGGCTTATTCCTCGATCGATTTCGTTCAAATTTTAACCACAGGCAGGGCGATGCTGTGGCTACGTTCTGTTAAATTTTCAGCCCGATCCAACCACGGGTTCGGCCGGGACAGCGGGTTCGAGCGTCAGCAAACGACAATTTACACTATAGTACATACGAAATACAGCTTACTCGGACCTCGTACCGCTCACTGCGCGCTTAATACCTATTCGATCAGCGTGAAACTTGAATGCAATGTTCAACTAGGTGCCTTCTACGATCCCCTCAAATTGCAGCCCGATCCCGCCAAGGGTTCGACCGCGGCAACCCGTTCCAGCTTCAAAATCAGTCCAAATACGCTATAGTACATACGAAAATCAGCGGGGTCGAACCGTGCGCAGCTTACCGTGCCCCTAATACTGATCCGATCCACTTGAAACTTTAAGGCAACGTTCCCCTAGGTGCCCTCTACATTCCCGTGAAATCCCAGTCCGATCGGACCACGGGTTCGCCCGGCACAACGAGTTCGAGTTTCAATAAACGACAATTTACTCTATATAGTACAAACGAAATACAGCCTACTCGAACCTCGTACCGCTCACTGCGCGCTTAATACCTATTCGATCAGCATGAAATTTTGATACAAGGTTAACTTAGGGGCCCACTAGGTGCCCGTAAAATCTCAGCCCGATACGACCACGGGTTCGGCCGGGACAACCGGTACCAGCTTCAACAAACCACTAATTTACACTGTAACATATAAGGTACATATTAAGTACAGTAGGCTCGAACCGTGCGCCGCTTGCCGCGCGCCTGACACTCATCCGATCAACGTGAAACTTTGATACGATGTTCAACTGGGAGTCCTCTGCCTGCCTGTAAAATATCAGCCCGATCGGACCACGGGTTCGCCGGGGACAACGAGTTCGAGTTTCAAGAAAAGTCTACACACATTATAGCGCCTACAAAAATCAGCGGGGTCAAATCTTGCGCAGCTTACCGTGCTCCTAATACCGATCCGATCTACACGAAACTCGCACACAACGTTCACCTAGGTGCCCTCTACCTGCCCGTCCAATCCCAGTCCGATCGGACCACGGGCTCGCCGGGGACAACGGGTTCGAGTTTCAATAAACGGCAAGTTACAATATGTCCTATACGAAATACAGCCTACTCGAACCTCGTACCGCTTACTGCGCGACTAATACCCATCCGATCGGCATCAAACTTTAATACAATCTTCTACTGGGAGCCCCCTAGGTGCCCCTTAAATCTCAGCCCGATACGACCACGGGTTCGGCCAGGACCACCGGTTCGAGCTTCAAAAAACGACTATTTACACTATAGTACATATGAAATACTGCCTACTCGGACCTGGTACCGCTTACTGCGAGCTTAATACTTATCCGATCACGCTGAAAATTGGAGACAATGTTCACCTAGGAGCCCCCTAGAAGCCTATAAAATCTCAGCCTGATCGAGCCGCGGGTTCTCCCGCGGCAAAGAGTTCGAGCTTCGATTCTTACTTACATAGAATAAAGAACAACAAAGCGCGACAACTCCTACAGTCATGTTGCGCTTCCAATATTTCGTCAAGAGTTATCCCTGATTTTTGTACAGGCACTCGTAGAATGGCTGCCGCGGGCTTATTCCTCGGCCGATTTCATTCAAATTTTAACCACAGGCAGAGCAATGATGGGGCTACATTATGTTAAATTTTCAGCCAGATCCCACCACGGGTTCGGCCGGGACAGCGGGTTCGAGCTTCAATTCACGACAATTTGCTCTATACAGTATATTTAGTACGCGAGACTCGAACCTCGTACCGCTTGCCCTGCCCTTAATACTAATCCGATCGGCATGAAATTTTAACACCATGTTTAGGTGGTAGTCCTCTGTCGGTCACGAAAATTTCAGCCTGATAGGAGCGCTGGTTCAGACGCTACAACGAATACGGGTGTCGCCTGCAGGGAAACTGCCACGCCCATCTCGGTCTCAACCGTGCCCAGCTCTTACGCCTACTTAGAATCCGTTGGAAATTTCACCACAGGTAGACAATCGTTTGGGCTACAGAATGTGTAAATATCAGCCGGATCGGACAGCAACTCGGCTCCCTGCAACAAGTTCAAGGTTGGATACCGGCAGCGACTCAGAACCCTAACCACGGCTACCACACACCTCATACTTTCACATTCATGTACTACTCGTCCGGACAGGTCATGTAGTGAGTAGCGTTGCTTCATGACGCAGTAGATACGCCCACAACGACATAGTAAAGTTGTACACTTGGATCCTATAAACATATAGGAGAATACTATTGGAAACGGGTTGCAACGAAAAAAACATACACAGCTTATCAGTCTAGCTTCGGAATACACTTTTGTTAAACATTAAAATGACAACTTGCACTTTTTTCGGTGTGGAAACGGGTTGGAACCACCATCCGAGGTCTACCGCGGTGTCCCGTGCTTGCCTCCGCTTGAAATCAAGGGAGAAAGACCGATGTCCGCGGCAGGCCGCGTAGACCCCGGCAGAAGCCCCGCGGAGCCCGCTGATGCTTCGGCCGAGTGCCCAGCCGAGCTTCCCCGGCAGAAAACACTCGCCTGCCGATGTCCCAAGCCGCCTGGACTAATATAACAAAAATAAAATTAAGACTTGCACTTTTTTCGGTGTGGAAACGGGTTGGAACCACCATCCGAGGTCTAGCGCGGTGTCCCGTGCTTGCCTCCGCTGAAATCAAGGGAGAAAGACCGATGTCCGCGGCAGGCCGCGTAGACCCCGGCAGAAGCCCCGCGGAGCCCGCTGATGCTTCGGCCGAGTGCCCAGCCGAGCTTCCCCGGCAGAAAACACTCGCCTGCCGATGTCCCAAGCCGCCTGGACTAATATAACAAAAATAAAATTAAGACTTGCACTTTTTTCGGTGTGGAAACGGGTTGAAACCACCATCCGAGGTCTAGCGCGGTGTCCCGTGCTTGCCTCCGCTGAAATCAAGGGAGAAAGACCGACGTCCGCGGCAGGCCGCGTAGACCCCGGCAGAAGGCCCGCGGAGCCCGCTGATACCCCGGCCGAGTGCCCAGCCGAGGTTCCCCGGCAGAAATAAGCCGCCTGCCGATGTCCCAAGCCGCCTGGACTAATATAACAAAAATAAAATTAAGACTTGCACTTTTTTCGGTGTGGAAACGGGTTGGAACCACCATCCGAGGTCTAGCGCGGTGTCCCGTGCTTGCCTCCGCTGAAATCAAGGGAGAAAGACCGATGTCCGCGGCATGCCGCGTAGACCCCGGCAGAAGGCCCGCGGAGCCCGCTGATACCCCGGCCGAGTGCCCAGCCGAGGTTCCCCGGCAGAAAACAGCCGCCTGCCGATGTCCCAAGCCGCCTGGACTAATATAACAAAAATAAAATTAAGACTTGCACTTTTTTCGGTGTGGAAACGGGTTGGAACCACCATCCGAGGTCTAGCGCGGTGTCCCGTGCTTGCCTCCGCTTGAAATCAAGGGAGAAAGACCGATGTCCGCAGCAGGCCGCGTAGACCCCGGCAGAAGCCTCGCGGAGCCCGCTGATGCTCCGGCCGAGTGCCCAGCCGAGCTTCCCCGGCAGAAAACACTCGCCTGCCGATGTCCCAAGCCGCCTGGACTAATATAACAAAAATAAAATTAAGACTTGCACTTTTTTCGGTGTGGAAACGGGTTGGAACCACCATCCGAGGTCTACCGCGGTGTCCCGTGCTTGCCTCCGCTTGAAATCAAGGGAGAAAGACCGATGTCCGCGGCATGCCGCGTAGACCCCGGCAGAAGGCCCGCGGAGCCCGCTAATACCCCGGCCGAGTGCCCAGCCGAGGTTCCCCGGCAGAAATAAGCCGCCTGCCGATATCCTAAGCCGCCTGGACTAATATAACAAAAATAAAATTAAGACTTGCACTTTTTTCGGTGTGGAAACGGGTTGGAACCACCATCCGAGGTCTACCGCGGTGTCCCGTGCTTGCCTCCGCTGAAATCAAGGGAGAAAGACCGATGTCCGCGGCATGCCGCGTAGACCCCGGCAGAAGGCCCGCGGAGCCCGCTGATACCCCGGCCGAGTGCCCAGCCGAGGTTCCCCGGCAGAAAACAGCCGCCTGCCGATGTCCCAAGCCGCCTGGACTAATATAACAAAAATAAAATTAAGACTTGCACTTTTTTCGGTGTGGAAACGGGTTGGAACCACCATCCGAGGTCTAGCGCGGTGTCCCGTGCTTGCCTCCGCTTGAAATCAAGGGAGAAAGACCGATGTCCGCAGCAGGCCGCGTAGACCCCGGCAGAAGCCTCGCGGAGCCCGCTGATGCTCCGGCCGAGTGCCCAGCCGAGCTTCCCCGGCAGAAAACACTCGCCTGCCGATGTCCCAAGCCGCCTGGACTAATATAACAAAAATAAAATTAAGACTTGCACTTTTTTCGGTGTGGAAACGGGTTGGAACCACCATCCGAGGTCTACCGCGGTGTCCCGTGCTTGCCTCCGCTGAAATCAAGGGAGAAAGACCGATGTCCGCGGCATGCCGCGTAGACCCCGGCAGAAGGCACGCGGAGCCCGCTGATACCCCGGCCGAGTGCCCAGCCGATGTTTCCCCGGCAGAAATAATCCGCCTGCCGATATCCTAAGCCGCCTGGACTAATATAACAAAAATAAAATTAAGACTTGCACTTTTTTCGGTGTGGAAACGGGTTGGAACCACCATCCGAGGTCTAGCGCGGTGTCCCGTGCTTGCCTCCGCTTGAAATCAAGGGAGAAAGACCGATGTCCGCAGCAGGCCGCGTAGACCCCGGCAGAAGCCTCGCGGAGCCCGCTGATGCTCCGGCCGAGTGCCCAGCCGAGCTTCCCCGGCAGAAAACACTCGCCTGCCGATGTCCCAAGCCGCCTGGACTAATATAACAAAAATAAAATTAAGACTTGCACTTTTTTCGGTGTGGAAACGGGTTGGAACCACCATCCGAGGTCTACCGCGGTGTCCCGTGCTTGCCTCCGCTGAAATCAAGGGAGAAAGACCGATGTCCGCGGCATGCCGCGTAGACCCCGGCAGAAGGCACGCGGAGCCCGCTGATACCCCGGCCGAGTGCCCAGCCGATGTTTCCCCGGCAGAAATAATCCGCCTGCCGATATCCTAAGCCGCCTGGACTAATATAACAAAAATAAAATTAAGACTTGCACTTTTTTCGGTGTGGAAACGGGTTGAAACCACCATCCGAGGTCTAGCGCGGTGTCCCGTGCTTGCCTCCGCTGAAATCAAGGGAGAAAGACCGACGTCCGCGGCAGGCCGCGTAGACCCCGGCAGAAGCCCCGCGGAGCCCGCTGATACCCCGGCCGAGTGCCCAGCCGAGGTTCCCCGGCAGAAATAAGCCGCCTGCCGATGTCCCAAGCCGCCTGGACTAATATAACAAAAATAAAATTAAGACTTGCACTTTTTTCGGTGTGGAAACGGGTTGGAACCACCATCCGAGGTCTACCGCGGTGTCCCGTGCTTGCCTCCGCTTGAAATCAAGGGAGAAAGACCGATGTCCGCGGCATGCCGCGTAGACCCCGGCAGAAGCCCCGCGGAGCCCGCTGATGCTCCGGCCGAGTGCCCAGCCGATGTTTCCCCGGCAGAAAACAGCCGCCTGCCGATGTCCTAAGCCGCCTGGACTAATATAGCAAAAAAAAAATTAAGACTTGCACTTTTTTCGGTGTGGAAACGGGTTGGAACCACCATCCGAGGTCTAGCGCGGTGTCCCGTGCTTGCCTCCGCTGAAATCAAGGGAGAAAGACCGATGTCCGCGGCATGCCGCGTAGACCCCGGCAGAAGGCCCGCGGAGCCCGCTGATACCCCGGCCGAGTGCCCAGCCGATGTTTCCCCGGCAGAAATAATCCGCCTGCCGATATCCTAAGCCGCCTGGACTAATATAACAAAAAAAAAATTAAGATTTGCACTTTTTTCGGTGTGGAAACGGGTTGGGACCAACATTAAATGCAGACCCCGGTGTCCCGTGCTTGCCTCCGCTGAAATCCCCGGCAAAATACCCACAGAGCCGGCCTAAGCCGCGGCCGAGTGCCCAGCCGTGCTTTCCCCGCTGAATCAAGCCGCCGGCCGCTGATTCCAGCGCGCCTTGCTTCCAGCCGCGGGAAACCCCGGTAAAAAGACCGGGGCGCCGTGCGTTCTCCAGCGGGGAAAGTTTGACCCCCTTTTTTACCCATTAGGAATAGAGATAGATATACATAACCATATATGGAAATGAGCGTGTATATGCCCTCTATAACATATTAAAATTTGAACAAAATCGGTTCACAAATAAGCTCAGAACTGGCAAAAAAGTGCTCGTGGCAACCCGTTTACACCATACTGAGGCATATATAGGGGATAGGGTGTCGATTGAGGTCGATATCAGCGGACATCCCTTAGAAAGGCGAAAAAGAAGGGAGATTTAGCCGGAGAGATTTGTTTGCCCGGGGAATCGGTGTGTCGAGCATCGCTAGTACCCGAGTAGGCATGGCTTCGGCGAGCGTTTCAGCTAGGATCGAGGGCAGTAGCTTCCCGAACGCCTGCTTCATTGCAGTCTAGTACGGGGCATCGGCGAAATCGAGCTGGCTGGGCGCTTTTCTCGCTTCTGTGGTTGGTTTGCCGCGGGTACCTACCGAGGACGTTCTGTGCATCGTTAGTAGGGGGTATCCTGGCTTCTTTCCACGGCGTTGGCGCGCTAGCACCTAGGGCTATGGCTTCCGAAACCCTGCTCACCGCAGAATAGTACGGGCCTACGGCGCAATGGAGCTACTGGCTGGCATTTCGCACGGGCGATCGGGTACCTTCCGAACACGTTACGTCGCTAGTACGGGGTACCCATGCTTGTGCGCTCTTTTGCCGGCTTGCCTACCGCCTTTTCGCCTGCGTGGTTGGTCTGTCGCGGGTACCTACCGAGCACGGTCTAGTATCCAGGCTTCCTTCCACGGCGCTGGCGCGCTAGCACCGAGGGCCTTGGCTTCCCGAAACCCTGCTCACCGCAGAATAGTGCGGGGCCTACGGCGTAATCGAGCTAGCTGCTGGCATTCGCATTGGCGAGCGGGTACCTCCCGAACACGTTACGTCGATAGTACGGGGTACCCCATGCCTACATGCGCTCGTCCGCTGAAACTATCCCGGACCTTAACGGTCCACCGTACAGCCAGGCACGGCTGCGTCTCTGATGAACCTGCCCGCTCGCTGCTCCAGTCCGAAGGCACCACGACCGAGCGAGAAGAGGCATTTTAGCCGCGGGTTCATCGCAGGGCTTGCCTAGCGTCTAGCCGAGACCGTCTCTCCTGCGACTATCGTTGGTACTGGCATCGAGTCCGAACCTGGCTTTGTGGAGGCTTCGCAACTACTAGGTAATCGTTGGAGGCCGGTGATCCGGGGCAATCAACACAAGGTGTAGCGGGCGTCTTCCCTTAGGTACAGAGAGTAGTACGAAATCGCTTAACTGATGCACGAGGAGATAAAAGGAGTCTCCCCCGGTCTCTTCGGGCTGGCTACTGCGTCACTAGTAGGCTGTAAGGTAAGCGCTGGTCTATGCGCCGTTCCTACGAGAAAATATACACTGCCACACTGCCTGGACAAATTATACCGCTAGACGGCTATAACCAGGCAGGCCACTAGGCGTTGGGGCAAACCTAGTGGTTACACACATACAAAACGCCGCTAGAAGGGCAAGCTAGACGGCAGGCAGGCAGTTTCTCGATAGGGTACGGTCGTACAGGCGAGCCACGGTCGGCCGAAAGGACGCTTGCTAATGCCTGCGGAGGTTGGGATCAGCTGAGATTAAAGCTCACTCGTCGTTGTGTCGGTCTACCCCAAGCGTAAGTGGAACGTCTCTTGCTGTTCGAAGGGGAAGGCACCGCGAACCTTGCTCTGGGGAGCTGGCTCGAGAAGAGGATGCCTGGTGGGAAGCCTTGTAAAAGCCGTCTCTAGCTGCCTGCCCCGCTTGCGGGGTTCCGATTCAACGGTCCGAAGGCCTGGGAGCCTCTACCGGCGAATCGGCGGAGATTGTTCGGCACAAGCCTAGGTAGGGGCGTCTGGCAAGCGTCTCTCTCCTAGCACCCTTCTGGGTCTCGAAGAGCAAATGTCGCTCACGATTCTGGTGTTGGGCAGTGGCTAGCCGGCCGGCTTACCAGCTAGCTAGCAACGGCCGCTGTTCCTCGCCTTCTATGCGGCCTCATACGCTGCTTCATCCTTGCGTAGAATTATACCTACACTAGGTGGTAGCGAGGCCCGCTGATTGACTTGTCCAATCGGCTATGTTAAACTCTGCTTCGATTACGGGCGCTCCGTCGTGCTCTCGTAGTGTGTGACGACTAGCGGTCTGAAACAAGGCTGCGCTAAGTCCAAGAGTGCGGCGGACGCGGAGCCTGGAGGACAAAGCTTCTCGACAGCGAGGGAACGGTGTAACACCCTAGTACCATGCTGGCGACCGCGGCAGACTACGGGGCCCAATATTGCTCTGGTTTCCTACGACCAGCGGGCACGTAGTTCTACCCGGTCTCGCGAGGAGTTCCACAGGCACTGCGCGGCAGCCCCGAAGCGCTGAAAGAGTATAAATACATCTTGTACATTACGTACAAAAAACCTTGAACGCATGACGCGATGTGCGAGGTGCTCTGCGGCGAGTGCCTCCCTTGTGGAAGTAGGCTAGTACTCTGTACTTTTCTACGATAAAACAGCATCGCACCAGGGGAGCGTGTTGCCGGGCTGGTCTCGGCGGCATTAGTACCCAGGCTTTCGCTTAGTAGGAGCGATTGCCACGGCGATCGAGATGGCATTCTGGGCCGACCAAAGACTGCGCGCCGCCACGGCGTGGTCTCGGCCAAGCTGGGAAGCCCCGCTTACTGTGTATAGTAAGAAAGTAAGGGAATGCCCAGAGAGGGATGCCTACTCTCGCCGAAACGGTGAAGTTTTGCGGGAGAGCGAGGGGACTTTCTGCGGCGGAGGCTCTGTCGTCGCCGCTTGAAACGGAGCCTCGCTCACCACGCTGGAAAACTCGCCTGCTACCTGGTTGATCCTGCCAGTAGTGATATGCTTGTCTCAAAGATTAAGCCATGCATGTCTAAGTACAAGCCCTTGCACGGCGAAACTGCGGATGGCTCATTAAATCAGTTATGGTTCACTAGGCCGCGCACTTCTTAC